>PVIR01011211.1:0-47831 GCA_004026965.1 Petromus typicus
AGGATTTCTAGTGGTGTAGAGCCTCCGGTTGTGGAACTAGTGGCTCAGTCAGATTAGAAATGCAGTTGGGCTTATCTAAAGAAAATGTTTTCAGCAATCAGGCAGGTGGGAAATACCTGGATTGACTTTCTAAGGTTTGTTGTAGACACTGTGAGAGCTGATTCACAAGACAGGAAACAAATACAGAGCCTTGAGGCTAAGAGCTAGGGTGGTGTTCTGTGTTAGTGGATACCTACTCAGACCCCTCCTAACACAGTTCATACCTAAACACAGCTAAGATTTTAAGAGTGCTTAGTTCTAGAAAATATGAAAATATTTTATTACTTGAATAAGAAATAAATTGTATTTGCTGATTGTATTTGCTATAATTGTTAGAACACCTTATCTGTTATAACTCTCTGGACTTTCCCCAAAAGTCCCCCTTTGTGGGATTATCATTTGACTTTAACAAAAGAAATTTTTTTCAGTACTGGATAATTAAACCCAGGGACTTCATACTGAATTATATCCCCAACCAGCTCTCTCTCTCTTTCTCTCTCTCTCTTTCTCTTAAAATTTTGCCAAGTTTGTACAGAACTTCATCCCTAGCCCCCTGTCTATCTGTTTATCTATCTCGATTGATTGATTTATTGGCAGAGTCTTTCTAAGTTTGCAGTAAAGTTGGTAGATGTATTAGGTTTCAGAAGCTGCCAAGGTTGCTTAAGGAAGAGTGTGGTATAAAACAACAAGATGGCTGAAGACAGGGTGGTTGGGAGGGGTGTCCTCCTTGAGGGGAGAGAAGGTTGTGCCTGAATCAGGTGAGGAACAGGAGGTCTCCGGAGGGAAAATTCCACTCTGGAAATGCCAAGACACTCCCAGCCTGCCTGGTCCCACAGGCCGAGAAGCAAGTAGGAAAGTTCATGAGGAAGCACTGAAGAGACAGCAGCTTGAGACAAAAGCAAGCTCAGGCAGCTGTGGGGGCAGGGAGGACACCTGGAGACACAGCAGAGTATTGGTGAGTTCAGAAGAATGGGCAGAATTGAATCATTTATGTGGAAGATTTCACTCAAATCTCACAGCAACTCTGAGCGGGAAATTGTTCAACCATTATAGACTTAAGACGATGACGTAGAAACACGAAGTAACTTGAAAAGCCACAGCTGCCTATTAAACCTGCATTCACTACTGAATCTCCCTGCCTTGTGATTTTTGGTTTTGGGTTATTTTGCTTATTTTTAACATGTCTGTTTTAAGGCTTTTTAGATGGAAAGAAGGAAGTTCTCCGAGAGCAGGTGCAAGGTTTCACTTTGCCTGTCTTGCTCACCCTGTTTTAGATAAGACTTGGAAGGTTGGTGTATTTGCGAGTGATAATTTTGGCTAGTTAATCAAAGTATTTAAACTGATGAGGATGGAGGCACATGCCTGTAATCCCAGTATTCATGAGGCAGAGGCAGGAAGATCACCGTGAGTTCAAGGCCATTCTTAGTGCATAGTGAGACCGTGTCTCAAAAAAAAAAAAAAAAAACTGATGAGAGGGGCCGGGGATTTAGCTCAGTGGTTCCGGCGCCTGTCTTGCAAGTGCAAGGGCCCAGGTTCGATCCCCGGTAACCACAAACCTATACTGGGTGTGGAGACTCACGCCCAGCAGCAACCAGTACCACATACCACAGTGCCAGGCGTGGTGGCTCACGCCTGTCATCCCAGCACTCGGGAGGCAGAGGCAGGAGGATTGCTGTGATGAGTTTCAGACTGAGCTGAGGGCCAGCCTGAACCACGAAGCGAGACCCTGTCTCAAAAAAAAAAACCCTAAAAACAAAAAAACCCCCAAAAAACTGATGAGAAATTAAGTCAATACATTAAAAGAACCATAACATTTTAGCTTGTAGTTGCAGAAGACTACAAGAGCTGTTAAAATATGAATGATGTAAGAATAAATTAAAAATATTTAAACACTACTGTAATAAATATCTTGGATGAAGAGAACACTAAATGTTGGCTTATTATAAGGTAATCATAGTATAAAATTTCAGGTTTAGTTTTTTTAAAGCTCTGTAGTAAATGTGAATAATTGAGTGGCTTGGGGTTAATGAAATACTTTTCTAGAGGGAAAAATACAACAGACAAAAAGAACTTGTAAACAGGCTTTATCAGTTCATGTAGTAGCTAATTAATTGTGCACATATAATAAAAATTATAAGAATAACATTGCTACCATCTGTGTAAGTCAGTGAGTAAAAGACAAAACTGATAAGAAATAATGTCTGTTGTAACATTTGTGGCTAAAGGAGCTGGCAGAAATACTTGTGGATTTCTGGAACTTCTTAATGCTTTTGAGGATAATTGACTTACTTTTGAAATTACAAAATACTGTACATCTTATCCTCAATGATGAAATAATGGAGACTGTATGATAGTCATTCTGTGTGTTATCATTTTGGGGCTTTTTTCTGTTATTAAGGATGTATCTGTTTTTCCCACACACGTTTTTATTTTCTTTAGTTTAAAAATAACTTTATTGAGTTCTGACTGATGCACAGAAAACTGTGTTTCAGGTGCACAGATTGCTAAGTTTGGCATCTGTGTGCATCGAGGAAATGTCAGCAGCGTGAAGGAAGACAGAGCATATTTGTCCCCCTAAGTTCTCCCGCCTTTCTGCAGCCAGTACTTTCCTCTCCTGCCCTAGTTGTGACTGTGCACTTTCTCTCAGCATCAGCGTTTGCTTTTCCAGGGTGTTGGGAGGTTTTTGTGTGGAGACTGTCACTCAGCATGTTTTGAGAGCTGCATGCGCTGTGCAGACGCCTGGGTGGAACGCACCGTTTGTGTTTGAAGAGTAGTACTCCCTGTGGACACACCACAGGCTTTTTCTCCCTCGCTGTGGAGGGACAGTGTTTCCCAGGAGTGTGAGGCTGTTTCCAGCGAATCTGTCCCGAGGGCCCATCTGTGCGTTGCTGTGTGAGCTGTGAGCTCCTCCCTCTAGGGAGGGTATGGGAGTACAGTGACTGGGTTCTCCAGAGGGCGTGTGTTTAACTTCTTACTAGAAGGCTGTCTCCCTAAGTAGTTGTGATCTAGGTGGCGAAGGCACTCTGAAGTAGTCCCCGACCTGGTAGGAACTCCTTTGTTGTCTGTGGTTGGTCCACCAGGGTCCTCCTTTGTCACACCTTCCTCAGTAAGTGCAGCCATAAACAAATGGACCTAAACTGAACTGTCTGTAAGGTTCCCTGAGGCTTTTTAAAACTCTGAAATGTGTTAATTCTTAATTTTCTCAGATGAGCATAGGTTTTTAAAAACACTGTCGCTTCCCTGGAGGAGGTTTAACAGGACAGCCAGCTCTGCCACGGCGCTGTGCTAGAGATGCCGGATTTGGGGAGAGTGATCTGCTCCTTTGTGCTTTCCTCTGACCTCCCTTTATTTGCACCATTCATTCCCATTTGGTCCTTGCTTTGCTTTCCACTTGCCTCAGTTCTATGCAAGTAATGTTTTTCTTTGTCCAATCCATTCCTTTGTCTTTCCACTCTTTTCTCCCCTCTCCTCTCTCCACGGGTTCAGCCCACTTTACCTCTGCATGCCATGTCCTCCAGTGCCCATCACAGATTTCAGTCGCATACCTGCCTTCATAGCTGCCTGGGGCTTCCAGAATCTTCCAAATGACCAGATCCCACCGGTGAGCACTTCCTTATTAGGAGCGCAGGTCTCTGTTAAGGCGCGTGGAAAGTCTGCACGGCCATGTGTAACACTGCACAGGGCCGGGGAGTGCCGCTTTACAGCTGTCCTCACCGTGGCTCTGTTCCTATCAGAGTCATAATGTCTAATGCACCAGCTCCAGGTCAGATGTCTGCAGGGGCTGAACAGAGGCAGCAGTGCTATGGTTTATGTGTCACTGTGAAAGACGCTCTTCATGCCTAAACCTATTATAATGCTAGACTTTTGTGGGTGTTATTAACAAATTCAGCTCTGTTGTTTTTTCATTAGGCCTTCTTTCTCCTTGTATGACACTCATTAGGCATCAAAGAAAAGCCCACCTTGCTAGGATGTCTCCACTGCCCATAGCACACACAGAGTAGGTTCTGTCAGTCACTCTTCTCCATGAGCAAAGGAGCCTGGGCAGCAGGTGAAATGTGAGTGCAGTTTCTTTCCTTTACTCCCATAAACTATGCATTGTTTTGATTTGGCTTTTTGAAGGCATTATAAAGGATTTCTGTGTGCTTGTGATCCAGAATTTTGTGCTTGTACTCTTTTAGATAAAGGTTACAAATAATTTAGAAAAAAAAAAAATCTAGGAGGATAGTATGTTTTCCTCATTGCTTTGTAAGAAACAAGTACAGCCTCTTTCTCCCCCATCCAAAGTAATCAAAGATATTGAAGTCATAACAGTAAGACATTTATGCAACAACTTTGGATTGATGAAGTAATATGACTACAGAATTTTTATGTATATCACTGATACCACATAATGTGATTTAGAGATGCTTTTGTCCTACTGGTATATATGTTTGGTGGTACCAGGGATTAAAGCCCTTGTGCTTCCAAAGTAGATACAGTATCATTTGAGCTAAATCTCCAGCCCAAAAAGGTACATTCTTAATGCTTTAGTGAATGTTAAACACTCATTGCAGGAGCCTCTGTCTAGGCAGGAAAGGACTGCTATGAAGTACAGCCATTCTCAGACTGAAGCATGCAGTACAGAGTGAGCCATTGAAAAGATCCTCATTGGCTTTTGTATCTACTGCTTCTGATCATTGTTGAGATTGCTCTCAGGTCTGATCACCTGTATACTTTGAAACACTTCACTGACTTTCTATCACCCTCAAAAGACAGCCAGTATGCTAAGAGTGTTGCTTGTCACATTCCCAAGAGCCCATAGTCAGCTGGCAGATATTGAAGTGCCGGTTGGCATCTGATCCAGCAGTGCCTGTTTTTCATATTAGTGCTGAGACTGCCTGAGGACCACAGCTGGGAGCAGCACTGCCTTTCCACCTCTGCCCTGGGCACCTTTGCCACCCAACTCCCTATGTCCGTGCCTCTGAATCTGTCCACATCCCAGATTCCTACACATCGGATTTCCTGTGCCTTCTGTTTTGTGTGGTTTCATATATACTCTGTCTGTGTCTGGATCATTCCTAATGATGCCAGTTTGTTTCCGATCCTTCAGCCTCAGTTGCTCACCACCTCCTCTGCACTCTTCCTGAGTCAGCCTTGTTTTGATAGCTGGAGGTTTATAGCATCCTGTGGATTATCCTTTTATGAAAGAACCACATAATATTCCTCAATTCTTAGTGTTTTTAAAAAGTGGCAAGTAGATGTTTTGGGGGGAATAAGAAAGTCCACATTAGAAAGTAATACCATGAGAATGGTAATGGTAATACTATGAGAAAAAACAATGTAGTTAAATTGACTTGGTCAAAAGTAGGGTACAAGAGGAAAAGATCCTGAAGCCCACATTGATTTGGAGAGAGATGTACTGTTGAGTCAGAAGGGAGACAGGAAATACATTCTTGCTGCTGCCACCTGAATATTTAAAGGGAGAGAACTGGAGGAAAGAAAACTATTTTTGTGCATGAATATATGTTCCCTGGGAGCCAGACTGGTATTCTTGCTGCCAGGAACCAGAAGGCTCTTTGTGTCCATTGTTTGTCTCTAGGGCAGCATTTTGGGAAATTAAAATACACACTTCCCATTTTTACTCAAAGTTCTATGACTCTCAGAAACTATCTCACCTCCTGGTGTGTATTGCCCTAGCAGTGAATGAAAGCTGTAGTACTTAACTCTTAAAGTTTTGATTGCATTCAGTGAGTTAATGTGTACAAGATATGTAGGAGGTTAATCCTGTCCTTTAGGGCTTTGTGGTTAAGCCTAATAAAAAGTGAGCCAAGTATTACTAATACACTCTAGTATGTTGTGGACAGATAGTTCAGAAATCAGTGTCTGCTTCATGAATTCTCTTTCATGAGTTGTCTGTTGTATGTATGTTTCTCTTGTCAGTTCAGTTGGCTTAGTCTTTAATAACAACTACAGAAGATAAAAAGATATCCAGACCTTTCATGGTGACTGAGTAGTACTTATGAACTGAATATCATATGTAGGCATTGGATTGATGTAACAAATTGTGATCTTATAAACTTTAATAAATTATATGCTGAATAAACATTTACTAAATATTCACTGAGTATTTGGTTAAGAGAAAGGGAAAGAAGAGAAAAACCATTTTCTATTCTGAGAAAGCAGGATTGTAAATATATGAAATAACCATGGAGGCATACTATAAAGTTTATCATTCAATCATACACTGCAGCTCTTGAATTAGTTTTAAATGACCTTAAGAAAACCATTTATAAAAACAAAATAGTAGAGGGGCCGGGGAGTTAGCTCAGTGGTTCCGGCGCCTGTCTCGCAAGCGCAAGGACCCGGGTTCGATTCCCCGGTAACCACATAACACTACTGGGTGTGGAGACTCACACCCAGCAGCAACCAGTACCACATACCACAGTGCCGGGCGTGGTGGCTCACGCCTGTAATCCCAGCACTCGGGAGGCAGAGGCAGGAGGATTGTGATGTGAGTTTGAGGCTGAGCTGAGGGCCAGCCTGAACCACAAAGCGAGACCCTGTCTCAAAAACCTAAAAAAGAAAAAAAAAAAAATAGTAGAGATAGGTATTTCTGCTGTAGTTTTGATGGAATGGGATTTGTTATAAATATCCATGGAGATGGAGTTGCTAAGTGACACGGATTTTGTTACAGAAACCTCATTTTCTTACTGCTGCTCTGTCCCCTCTCTTTCTGAGGCCAAGTGTAAAATTGCCTGCAGTGTCTTCCTGCACAGTGGGGCTGTTGAGCAGAACTAATTCTGTACGGAATGACATGGAGGCCTGAGAAAAGTGTCTCTTGGATCAGGCGATGTAAGGCACCACTTGGCCAGCACTTACTGAAGGGAAGTGGTCTCGGAGCCAGAGCAGCGGCACCTGTTCTTTCCCAAGTCTTAGCAGCCGCGCAAGTTGAGTGGCTTTGAAGCTGTCTAATGTGGCTCACACTGCTACTCTTTCTGTACTGCTTCCTGCTTGTTTTTGCCAGCAGAGGAGCCAAGGATAACCACTTGACGAATGCATTAGCATGTCCTGCACACCTCTGTGACCACATTCGACTGCTGCTCTGCAGACAGGGTTTGGAGGAGGAAGTTCCACTGAGGGGTGACTTTCGGATTAAGATCAGGTTTTACCTCAGATGAGCAAGATTTTGTGCCAGTTAGGAGATTGCATGTGGAAACTAAGTATTGCTTTACTTTTAAAAATTAAGAAGCAGTTTAGAAAACTGTAAGGCAGAGTGAACAGTGATTTGCTTTTCATTTAATCAGATCTAGAAAAAAGGTACACAGTTTCAGGAAGAAAGACAAAGAAATTTGGTGGTGATTTAGGATATATTAAAAATTGGAGAAAACTTACCTCCTGGGTTTTCCTTGTCAACAACTGCTCTTCCCCTTCCTAGTACCTACGTGTCTGACGCTCCTTGTCCCTGACTTCCTCCTCAAATTCCTGCTGTCTTTTATATTCTGATGTCACATTTCCATGGACACTGTGGCCTGTTTCCGGATCTGGTCTTGAGAAGCCCGCGGCTGGCCGTGTCTTTCTGAAGTTACTGCCAGTCTCTGTGGGGAACACTGTTGGTCGCACAGGGCAGATGCTGAGGGAATTTGAGAGCCATGCTTCGTGGACATAAGATGTGAAGAGGTTGGGGGTTGTGGAAACTTCAGCACTGGAAACGACCTTTACCATAAGTCTTCTCCCCCTACAAGAGCAGGAAAACCCACTTCTTTCTTGAATTCCTTGTAATGGACTGTGTGGACCAGACAACATCCAGCCTGTCTGGCAGGATCCGATCAGGTCTCCTTGAGGTGACCTTGCAGGGCAAGGGGCTGGAGTAGAGCCAGCGTGAGGTCTGTGCCAGGGTGCAGTGGTAGCCGGGTCCTCAAGGTATCTGTGTGTGCAGGGGTTTGTGCACACTCACAAGCTGCAGTGTGTGTGGGTGTGTGTCTGCAGGAGTGTGTGTTCAGGGGTGCATGTGTGTTCATGAGCTGCACATGACACTCCTGGCCCCTGAGCCCTCTCTGTCCTATGTGGAAAAGCAGGGTGGCTGTGGGATTGCCCAGGGCTTGGATTCCTGCCCTTGAGCCACAGAGATCCATTTCTGGTGAACAGGATACATTTTGATTTTTGCGTACTCTTAAAGGCAATTTAAACAATTCTAGTGTCTGACAGTCCTTTGGGCTTATTCTATGAGGACTATGAGCCTTTGTATGTATGGTGCTCCATCCAAAGGCAGTAGAGACTAGGGCCGTGTGTAATGGTCCCATCTGTCCCGATCTGCGTGTTCCCACTTGTTCATTGAGAGCTTGTGTATCTGCCATGCTGTTCCTGAGACACAAAGATGGAAGACACAGGCTTTGCCTCATGGGCCGAACTAACGGACAGGGGTGCCCTGGTCATCCTCTGGGAGGAAAGCACCGAGGCTTGCTGAAAAGTTGGTGTGCACTATGGTCAGCTGGCTTCAGATGTGTTCTTTGTTTTGTTTTGCTTTTTTTCAGACAGAATCTCGCTTTGTAGTTCAGACTGGCCCCAAACTCACTATGTAGCCCAGGCTAGCCTTAAACTCATAGCAATCCTCCTGCCTCTCCCTCCTGAGGGTTGGGATTACAGGTATGAGCCACTACACCCAGCATTGTGGTATGTGGTTATTGAGTGCTGTTCTTACAGGCATGAGTCACCATGCCCAGCACTGTAGTATGCGTTACTGGGGATCGAACTCAGGACCTGGGGATATTCCCTGGCCCATTCTTTGTTATTTAAGAGAGGCTGGATCAGTGTTGCAGATGTGGTTCAGTGGTTTCATGCCTACTTGGGAAAGTACAAGGTTTTGAGTTCGATCCCTGCTACTGCCAAACAAAAAAAGAGAGAGAGAAAGAAAGAGAGGCTAGAACACTGAAGTACAACCTTTGTCTGCTGGTATTGCAGGGATCTTTGTAAATTTGCAGATGGCAGAACTGGTTCTGAGTCTTGATGGTGGACAGAGTCGTGAGCCCAGAGGAGGCTCCTCACGCAGGCTTCCCACACATTGCTGTGCTCCGCTCCCTGGCCGCCCCTGACCCACGTCCTCCACGTGTCACGTAAACAAGGCTGCAGGCTGTGCAGCCTTGGGTCTTTCTGCCTTCATTTGCCATGATGCGTGTGAGATTTGCCTGTGTGGTACATTGATAATTTTTTGTTTCTTATTGCCGAACAGTACTCTGCGGATTTAACACTGCCTCAGAGGTCATTTAGCTTGCTTCCTGTGGCGGGGTCATGTGCATGCTTTGGTGTGAATGCAGATTTTTTGTGTTTATGGAGTCCACATGTAGAGCTGAGCATTATGCAGTGTGTACTCATGTAGTCAAGTGACTTTCCAAGGTGATACAGCCTGTACCCCACTGTCAGTGAGGGGTCTGGGAGACGAACCTCACTGCACTCGCGTCCTTGGTGGTCCTGCCTGAGCCTCCCAGCAGACAGGTAGTGGTGTCCTGTGTGTCTCCCTGTGGCTGAGGAGGAGGAGCTTATTATCAGGGGTTTATCTTTTGCCCACTTTACATTGGGTTGTTTCTAAATGATCACATTTTGAGAGACAATGGATTATTCCGAATATGGTCTTGTGTATGCGCTTTGATGTCTGGGGCTCCCTTTCTCATCCTTTTTGGGTTTTTTTTAGGTTTTTTGAGACAGGGTCTCACTTTGTAGTTCAGGCTGGCCCTGAGCTCAGCCTCAAACTCACATCACAGCAATCCTCTGCCTCTGCCTCCCGAGTGCTGGGATGACAGGCGTGAGCCACCACTCCCGGCACTGTGGTATGAGGTACTGATTGCTGCTGGGGTGAGTCTCCACGCCCAGTATGGTATGTGATTACCGGGGATCGAACCTGGGCCTTTGTGTTTGCAAGACAGGCACCGGAACCACTGAGCTAAATCCCCGGCCCCCTTTCTCATCCTTTTAACATTATTTTTTCAGGAATGGCATTGTTTTACAGAAGTCCAATTTAACAACTTTTTCTTTTATGGATTGTGCTTTTTTGTGTGTCATATCTAAGAACCCTTTGCTTAGGTTGAGGGCAAAAATTATCCTGCTTTTTTCTAAATGTTTTATGTTTCATATTAGTTCTTTGGGCTATTGTGATTTATTTAACTTTGAACAAAATCAAGGTTAACATTTATATTTTTTAATACCAAGGATCAAACTCAGGACCTTGTACTTTTGAGTCAGGGGTGGTGCCACTGAGCTAAACCCTTGGCAAGATTAACTTTTGTATACAAATTTTCATGCAGAGTTGATGGAGAGGTCACCTGTTCTCTGCGGTGTTATGTGGTTCTGAAGAACATGGGGCGTGTTCATCACCCTGTCCTGTGTCTCATGGGTCTGTATGTCTATCCTTTTGCCAGAACCATACTCTTCAATAACTGAAGCTTTGTCAGAATTCTTGAGATTATTGTAGGTCTTGAGATCAGAGAGTGTGCGTCCTCCCATTTTATTTTTCTTTTTCACTATTTTTTTTCTTTTTGTGTGATCCCAGTTCCTTGGGTTTTCTGTATAAATGCTGCAATGGCAAGTAGACTTCCATTCTGTATGTTCAGCTGTGGCCGGACTGGGTCAAGTTGTCCACCTTTATCCCCTCGCCACTTGGCGATTCCTGTGTCTTTTTACACAATCCCCTGCTTGTTCATGTTCACACGTCTTCAGACTGCTGGCAGAACAGCTGGTGTCCTTGTCACAAGCCTGCAGCCTTCTCCAGTGTCTGCAACCTGGAAGGTTTCCTGTATGTGCCTGTGTATAGATAGGAGTACTTCATTCCCTAGTATGCACTAGAACTCAGATGCAAAGTAATAATGATGCTAAAATCATTTCACCTAAGATAGTTCCAGAGAACTGCAGTCAGTTGTGGTCTTATTGTGATTCTTCCACTTTCCTACTGAGCGCATTGCACACATAATCCTGAGTTAATTTCGTGTGCGTAAAGTTTTAATGATGAAATTATGTTAAAAGCCCCATGAAATCCCACTAATTACCTGTTCTTGGACCCTTTAGCAGACAGATGGCCAGTTACCAACACCTGTCTGTGCTGGCAGGGACATCAGGACGTGTTAAGCATTGTCAGGCACTGTGTGGGGTTTCGAGTCTGTGCTGAGGACTGAGACTGTCCGTGTTGGTCACTGGTTGACATGCACAGTAATCTCTATTGACCCCATGTATCCTCAGGTGATGCCGGGCAAGGTCAAGCACGTGGGATGTAGCTCTCTAAACCTCGGAACCAAAGGGCTGGCAACAATGGCCAGGAGAGCACTGTCCTTCAGTTTCTGTTCTCTTGACCAGTCAGGGCTGTAGTGGGCAGAGGAGGAAGAGCAGAAGCTTGTCCTGGTTCATTTTGTCATCTACTACATAACCACTGTGGGGATGTCGGCAGACTAGTGCTCCTCCCCATTTCTCCTGTTGGAAGTGTCTTGTTACATCTTCCAAACTCTTTGGCTAGTGCCAGGCATGCCCCTACACCAGTGATGGCACACCTTACAGAGTTTTCAATAATACAAATAGCCCGCTGTGCCCCCAGGGTCCCGCACTCTCGCTCCGGCCTTGTTTGTTCACCTGGAGTCATCAAAGTCAAAATAGTTACCCTCCGCCCTATCGAAACAGCTCATGAACACTCCTCCATGCCTAGCAGTTCCTTAGTCCACTCTGCCCTCCTCCTCACCAGCCTAGCAAGTATCAGGAAAGAAGGCTGGGGAGGAGCAGGAGCGACAGGAGAGAGCCAGGCTGAATCTGACAGGCTGGGACCCAGGCTCCTTGAAGGCCAGGCAGATGTGTGTGGGCGCTGAGAGGAGACGGGGTGGATGTGTGCGGGTGCTCACAAGCAGACTGCACCGATTCCCTCGCGGAAAAAGCAGAGTGAGGGAAAGACTGTGGAGCAGGTGAGTGAGAGGTGGAGGCCGCGAAACTAGGGACAGGGGAGATTTTGAGGTAAAAGAGAGAAAAAAGGTAGCTGCAGTGTAGCTCATTGGCACAACAGAGACTCCAGGCTCAGTCTCAAGCACTGAGAAGCTTGTTGATCTTCATTAACTTCATGAAGTTAATATTGCGTGTTTCAGGAACCATGTTGTGTCCCTCACATACATTTATCATCTGCAATCCATAATAACCCTTTTAGATTTGCACTTAATCCCAGTGCTGGGGATCAAACCTGGGCCTCAGACGTGTTGGACACATCCTCTCATAGGGACCCTTTACCCAGCACAGCAAATGCCGGAGGGCCAATTCCCCAGGTGCCAGGTCACAGGCAGATAGCTGCATATCGAGAGTGTCACCCAGCTCAGGAGGAAGAGCACCGCGGATGTGACCTGACCACTGTTCTCGCCCCCAGCAGTGGACAATGAGGTCGTTTTGTGGGCTGCAGGGACCACAGTCACAATGAAAGAGGCGGGGACTAGAGTATCCTGCAAAATTGGGAAATTCCTGATCCCAGGTGCTAATAAGAGATGAGTAAGAGAACTGCTGAGGAATAGGAGGGAGCCGGTGAGCCTGGCGTCACCCTCCTTCCAGCCAAGTAAACTGAGCACAGGTCCCAGTATGGCGTTGGCGGAGTGATTTGACGGGCACTGAAAAGGCACGAAATACGCCATCTAGCTCGAGTGCAGTAAGAATGCGTGGAAAATAGTCTATAGTCTGTGAGCTCTTTGCTGGGAGGGCATGTTTCTGCAAGTCTCCGACTCCCAATCTGTTATGTAGGTTTTGGTCTTTGTTTTATTCTATTCTGTTCATTACTGGAGGTTGTACACCGGATCTTTGCAGTGAGTTACATCTCCAGCCCTTTTCTTGCTTTTTATATTGAGACAGGGTCTTGCTAAGTTGCTAACTTGCTCCAGTTGGGTTTGAACTTGCGAACCTCCTGCCTCAGATTCTTGGAGTGCTGGGATGAAAGGTATGCACCCCTGTGCTCAGCTCTAGCTGTTTTCTTTTTTTTGAGACAAGGTCTCACTTTGTAGTTCAGGCTGGCCTGAAACTCACTATTGTAGCCCAGCCTGGCCTCGAACTCACAGCAAACCTCCTTCCTCTGCCTTTGCCTCCCGAGTGCTGAGATTATAGGCGCGAGTCACCTTGCCCAGCATTGTGGTATGTGGTGCCAGGGATTGAACTCAGGACTTTGCTCTTGCCAGGCAGATGCCAGAACCACTGAACTAAATTCCTGGCCCTCTCTCTAGCTGTAGTCTTAATGAGCCGTTAGAGGTTTCTCTAAAGCTATAGCGGTAATCTGGACAAGGCCACACCCTAGCCTTGTGAGATCTCCAGGGTGGGCCGTGGGATAGCCCTTCCCTGTGAGGCCTTGCACTCTCTGGAGCTGCAGGGAACAGTGGTCAGATTCTGACTTCAGTATTTCCTGGTCAGTGAAAGAATATATATTTTTTAAAATCTTTATTGGTACATTACATATACACATCATGATTGCACTCAACAATGAGAACTTGTACCAGTATATGACACAACTTAATTCTCATTTTTTAATGAAAGAATATTTTAAATGCAGTTTTAAAACAAGCATCATGTTTTTCCTACATATGAAAATTGTCTGTGAACTTGTCCTCCATTGCTGGATGGCAGGCCATTACACAACATAATTTTTGTTGTCTTTACAATCAACATGTATGAATTATTTTTTTCATTACATTTTTCAGAAGTATGGATGGTATATTAATCTAATAGTTATGAAGTTAGTTTCACATACAACCTAATGTTGATCCATTAGTTTAGCTTGCCAAATCCTATTTCTGCTGCAAATATGGATCGGTTGCTTTCTTTTTTTTTTAGGTTTTTTGAAACAGAGTCTCGCTTTGTGGTTCAGGCTGTCCCTGAGCTCAGCCTCCAACTCACATCACAGCAATCCTCCTGCCTCTGCCTCCCGAGTGCTGGGATGACAGGCGTGAGCCACCACGCCCGGCACTGTGGTATGTGGTACTGGCTGCTGCTGGACGTGAGTCTCCACGCCCAGTATGGTATGTGGTTACCAGGGATCGAACCCGCGTCCTTGCGCTTGCAAGACAAACGCCGGAACCACTGCGCTAACTCCCCGGCCCTGTTGCTTTCTGATCAATATTTTGGAGAACATTTTGATTGGAGCAGCTCCAATACGATTTGGAGCTTTTTCCGGACAGTAAATTCCAGCTGTGCTGATCAAACATCTCAGGGAGGAGGAGCAGGTCCCAGATGAGAGCAGTCTTGGTCTGTGGTGTTTGTGGTGTGTGTGTTGAGGATGCAGTGTTCTTTGGGCCTTGTTGTGGCCAGTTTTATGGAGTTGCAGCCTCTGAACAGCTTGGCTTTAGAGACTCACTGGGACTTCCGGCTTGTGTTAGCACTGACTAAGGGAAAGGGTGTCAAGTTTCACAAGGGGGCTGTGAGCTATAAATCAGAAACAAAGTCCACAGAGAACATAGGATGAGATTTGCACAGAACACATAGCAGTTTGTCATTTAACTCAGTGCTCTGATAATGCTGGCATCAATTGCAATCTAAAATTCTAGAAGGCTCTGCATTCATTGGGAAGGACTTCGTGATTTACCCAGTCTAATATCCCACAAAATCAGAAACAAATCAGAATGGGCTGCTATATATTGGGGGTTGAAACTGGGGAAAATAAATGCTTTTGTCAAATAAAAGAATAGGGTGGGAACCACTCTGGGGGCGGCACTGGCCTGGCAGCACAAGGCCTACGTTCAGTCGCCAGTGCCACACACACAGAAACATTGAAACTGAAGAATACTTGCTGGGAAACAACAGGAGAGAATCAGGCACCATCACGGGAGATGTCTGCCCAAAGAGCGAGAAGCTGAAAGAACTGAAAAGGCAGATTAAAGTTAAGGACCAGGGACTTCATCAGGCACGATTTATGTAAACTCTCCTTTTAAGCCATGCCCCCCCAAGTGATGCAAATATATAATATATTAATATAAACTCAGTGTATATGCTAATTACCACTGTTTCTTAATTATGCACTTTTGTAGGAAAAATTATGAGAAGAAAATTAAAACCTCCATATATAATCCTGCAAGTAAAGATCCCAACTTAATTACCTGTTTCCTTTTAACCTGTCTCCCATTATTGCATCATTCAATTAGTGGGTTTTGCCCTCTTTAAATAATTTACTTGTGCATGTTCAATATGGAAAAACAACTTTTGTTTCTCTCTGCATTTTTTATGTATCTGTATATAAGAGCCGCATATCTCTGGCTTAGTAGAAAATAACAAGAATTTAAATACTGGAACACCCAGCCTGCACGCAGGCCTCCAAAGTAAGAACTTTTTCTCTGCTGATTTTACATACTAATTTTGTGGTTAATTTTCTGCTGTGATGAAAACTCATGGATCTTAATGGAAGCCTAACATCTGAGCCATTGTGTAGAGACCAGGACACGCAGATATTTGAAGTTGCTGGTATTCCCTGGTCTGACGACATTACTGGTATTTTTTAATCCAGCCTGGCCCTAGGTTCAGCCGCGTCCACTCGTCTCTTCCATGGCCATGCGTCCCCAGCCTTCCAGTTCATGGAGCCAAAGGCTTCAGAACACAGGGCCTGCCCTGTCCCTCCCTGCACGCCGCGGGGCCAGTCCTGCTCCTGCGCCCCGTGTGCCCTCCTCTCATCGCCGCTCAGCCCTCTTAGGAGATCTCTCCCCTGGGCTGTACACAGGCTCTTCACTGCTCTCTTTCTAGGTGTTTGGCTTTGTGGTAATGAAAATATATGTGAGCAGCCGTTAAGAGGCTGCAGCTCCATAAAATACAGTGGCAAAAGCCTGGAATCCCTGTACTCTGGGAGGTAGAAGCAGGAGGATTACAAATACAAGCCTAGCTGTGCTCTCTGAGGCAGCACAAACATAGAGTTTATAAACTAACCTTGGGCAAATTAGGGACTTAGTGAGATCCCGTCTCAGAACAGAAAATTTTAAAAAACGGGGCAGGGGATGCAAGGCCCTGGCTTACTCCCTAGTCTGAAGAAGGGAGACTGGGAACTCTGAGAGAATAACAATAAAGAAAAACGGACTATTCCCATGAGATGAACTGCTTCTAAAAATTGATTTTAAGATTATTGGACACTTGTCAATTTTAAATTGAGAAAGTTTAGTTCAGCTTATATCCTTTCCTATATGAAGACGAGATGAAAGGTTGGCTTCTGAGTCCTAGTAGGCACCTGTGTTGGAGACTGAGGGATCTCACACCATTCTTAGCTAACTAGAAGTTGGTGCACTTCAACTTACGCTGTGCACAAGAGCTCCGCCTAAAGAGAGAACCCGGGACTTTGATCTTCCACAAAACTTTCAGTACCTCAACTTTTGATTCATAGGAATTCTTACAAGATCCTATCAGCTCTGCAGGTTCAGGTCACCACTTAACTGGCCAAAAACCTTGAGCAAATTACTTTGTTTGCCTGTGCCAGAGTTTGCTCAACCCGCAGCTGAAACAGTCATGGCTGCGAGAGTTAAATAAGCTAGAACCTGTCGCCCAGGCAGAGTGGATGCCGCTGCCCCTGCCCTGTCATCACGAGCTGCTTGGCTGACACCTGGATGCTTCAGTTTTCCATCACAGTATTTTGAACTCGCACGCCACGTAGCAAACACTTCCTTCAAGTAGAGAGCTGAAGGACAGGCTCTGGCCTGTCCAGTGCTGGGTGCTGGGTACTCAGAACGCACCAGCCCCAACACAAACATTTGTGGGGTTAGTGAGTGAAGGTACAGGAGCTTACTTTAGTCTAAATGTTTTCTAAGATAAATATAATTAAAGTCTCTTGTAGATTGGGGAGCTAATCCAGCCTGTGATTTTATGAAGAGTTGTGTGGTTGGAGCATATCAGCATGGGACCACAGAGCATGTGGGTGAGGGGTGTGGCTTTAAAGAAATCTATTTGGTGTTAATGTGGGATTCATGGAAAGGAGAGTGGAAGGCGGCTACGTGGACTTGAAAAGTGAGGCATATGAGAAGAGGCTGGGAGGCCGTGTGTGCGAGGGGAAACAGTGATAGTCCTGCCGCTCTGCAAGCCTGAGAGTCAAAATTTTGAGCTCAGCCTGGACAGTTTAGAGAGAACCTGTCCCAGGACTTTAATATTTTTTAAAGGGCTGAAGATGTAGCTCAGTGTGAAGGTCCTGTGTTCATTCTGCAATACACAAAAACAAAACAACAAGACCTAGAGTTTCGGTGCTGTCTTCATCTTGTTTTCTGATGTTGAATTTCGTAAGCGAAGAGACAGGGCTGGGAGAGGAAGAGTTCGTGTGTGCGGCGGAGAGAAAAGGCGTTGGTGTGAGACTCCAGTCAGGAGGGTGCCAGGAGCCCAGGGCCGAGTGATGGCACGGCAGCGCCGGCCGCGGGGGGTTCACATGGTGGCATCAGCATCTGTGGTCCTCCTCACAGCACTGAGACAGGCTGGTCCTGTTCAGGATCTGGTTCCATATTTTCTGGGCAAAATTATTTTGCCAGTGGGATGAATTTTCAAAAGGTACTAAAATAACATTACAAATGTGTTTTTGAAGATTAAAAATTATATTTTCATACTTGTTTTCATGCTGTGAAAATAGGACAGGATCAAGAAATACCCTTCAACAAGTTGGAGGATTAACCCATTGACCCTTCAGTTCTAAGAACTTTTTTTGTAGTTCAGGCTGACCCTGAACTCACAGCAATCCTCCTGTCTCTGCCTCCCAAGTGTCGGAATTACAGGTGTGAGTCATCGGGCATGGTGACTCATATACAACAGTGTGATTACCAGGGATCAAATCCAGGGCCTTGCACTTGCAAGGCAGGCACTGGAACTGCTGAGCTAAATCCCCGGCCCTATAGAAGCTTTTAAACTGAAGCTGCAGAGTCCTTCCCCATGTCTTGGAGATACCTGGTGAGGAGAAAACCACCTGTGGGCCCAGTTCCTTGTGGTGAAGAGTGTAGTCCCTGAGGACACTTCCCTGGCTGTTACCCCAGCAAACCCCGGTCCTCAGGGGTTGTCCCCTGTTTGGATTGAGTGAGCCCCAGAGCTGTCTCTAATTTCCTCTGCTTCCTGCTGGTCACTTGCACCATTTGTCTTTGTTCTTCTGCTGTCTCCTCAGTGCCAACTTCCTCTGAATCCAGACAGGGGAACACATCTGTGTCTAAGATGAAGCCAGTCTTCCTTCTCTGTAGGATGCCTTAGGAGCCCTCCATGCTGTTGTTCCTCTTTAAACCACCTGCTGGGTGCGGGCTTGAGACCCCTGTCTCCAGCCCCTGGGGCGACAGTGCTGCCTTGACTGTTCCTAGGCCCTGCGACACCCTCTGCCCTGAATCCTCAGCCCTGCCTTCTGTTTGTAGCATGGCTCAGATCGGCCTCGGTGCCCTCTCCTGCTTCTCTGCAGCTGGTCATCTGCAGTTCACTGGTGGCCCTGCCTTCTGGGTTCCTGTGAATTGGTGCATACTGCCTTCCCTGGCTTCTCCTGGTGCCCTTGAACCTGCAGATCCCACTATGCTGGTTCATACGAAGCCTGGAGGATTCTTCACAATTATATGCCATACTGGTATCTTTCTGACTAGTCTTCCTTTCCCTCTGTTCTCCTACAAAGCGACACTGTAGTCTGTATTATACTGAGTAGTATTATATATCATTACTGTTTATTTTTTTCATTTATGGCTCTGCTTTCCAAATAGATAGTTCTTGAGAAGTTGTTTAGAATTTAATTGTAGGAAAGACCAGACTCCCTAAGTTGGCCCTTTCTCAGGAGTCTTCTCCAGTCATCCTCTATGTTATCTTTGTACTGCTCGATTGAACAGTGCGAGTCTGGTAAAACTATCCAGCATAACATTATTTCTAAGTGTAGCTACCATATATTGATTCTAGATTTGCCAAATTTTACCCTGTAGCTATTTCTGCATTTGAAATTCAGCCGGTTTCCACGGAGGTCCAGGAAGGGGGAGTCGCAAGGTTCGCATGCAAGATTTCATCAAATCCTCCTGCCGTGGTAACTTGGGAGTTTAACCGGACAACGCTACCTGTGATGACAGACAGGTAAATGAGGTGCTTTTTGTTTGGAGGAGGTGTGGGAGGACGAAGCTTCCTATGAGGGCAGAGAGGAGAAAGACCATTGTTGGAGCTGATTATCATCAAGGGTTATGATGATTGATTGCATAGGACGTTGTGAACTCAAGCAGAGAATGATGTCATCAGTGCCTGGCATGTGGCTGCGATCCCTTGTCCAGCACAGAATTCAAGCGGATGCTGCTGCACTGTTTCTTCCCTCAGCCATTCATGTCCTGCTAGGTCTACATGAGTGGTTTGATTGCAGCCAAGGCCTTAGGAAATCACATGACACTTTCAGTTCTAGGGAGAGCAGTGCCAGGGGAGGGGCTGCCACTGCCACTGCCCTGTCCTGTGCCTGCTTTTCACTTCCTAGCCCCCTCACATTGCACGCACAGGGGTGCACACCCATGCACACCCATGTACACACCCCGTACTGTGAGGGTACTTGGAGCTTTGGGATCGAGAACTTGGTAGTAACTCCTAAAAGTTTGATTTCCACCTTAATCCTAAATAGGCAGAGAGTACTAAGGTGGGAAAATTTGTTTAATGAATTACTTTATTTAAAATGTTATAACCAGAAATATCTTGGAGAAACCATAGATGGCCATAAGTAAAAAATCAAGAGTTTGAAAATAAATCATACTGAACTGTAGGGCATCTAATTTGTAATATCAGATGAAACATTCTAAAATTAGATTTATCAATTTCACAAACCCTATTTTACACAATCATTGATATCTAAATCATCTAAAGATCTAGATGGAACCGATGGATCCAGCTAATATGTTTTACTTTGGGTTGCTGGGTTTGGAACCCAGGGCCCTGTGAATGTCAGGCAGCCACTGT
The DNA here is from genome assembly GCA_004026965.1 of Petromus typicus. Taxonomy (NCBI): domain Eukaryota; kingdom Metazoa; phylum Chordata; class Mammalia; order Rodentia; family Petromuridae; genus Petromus; species Petromus typicus. The sequence continues at coordinate 19,897 of PVIR01011211.1, forward strand.
GCCCTGGGACCACACCAGTCCAGGCTCATGTGTCACTAGACTTCGAAGTATTGCTTCTGGCCTTGTAAAAAAGGTAGAGTATGTTCATTCCTGGAACAGGTTGTGTTAAATAAAACGTAAACTGCAGGACATTGACTTCTGTTTCTTCTTGTAACAGGATGGCTGCCCTGCCCACGGGAGTGCTCCAGATCTACAACGTAGGCCCAGGCGATGCGGGCAGCTACCGCTGCGTGGCCGCCACTGTGGCCCATAGGCGCAGAAGTGTGGAGGCCGCGCTCACCGTCACTCCAGGTGCCCGAGTGAGGCCCCACGGCTGGGGTGACAGTCGCACATCCAGCCCTTGGCCTGGTCGGAACAGTGTTCCATGAGCAGTTTTTTAATTTCATCACGTACTGTAATCTCCTTGGAACATGGTCATTTCTGTCTGTTAAGCAACTGTTCTTTCCCAGGCTGACTTGTTCTGTGTCAGTTTCTTTAAGAAAGACTGAGTATTTGTTTTATAGCTATTTCACTTTTGTTTTTTAAAATCATAAAATACAGAAACCCTAAAAAAGAGGAAACAATCTCTTTCCTCCAGAATTGTCTGTTGTTGACATTTGTTTCCTATCTGGTATTTTTATATAAATTTTATAAAAATATGAGTTTTTATATAAACCAGGGAAAAATAAAATCATCTTCAATCCATCTCCATCTCAAATGATGTATATATTTTGCCGTACAAGAGTATAGCTAGAAGGGAAGCTAGAGATGGGTATGAAAAAAGATGCATAACTCATTAAAATGGAATTATATGCAAATACCAGTTTTTACTTTAAAATAATTAAATGTCAATATATCTGAACGTGGAGGAAGAAACCTGCGCTAAAGACATTGTGAACATCACATGAACATGTATTATTATGAGACATTGCTTCCTAAAACATCTTTAAAGGTTTACAGTATTTTGAAAACACTAAGGCGAAGTCATTTTTGTAATGCCATGCTTTAATTTGATTTATTTTTTAGAAGTGCTGGGGATGACCCCCAGCCCCACAGATGCTGAGCAGGTGCCCTGTACATGCTGCGCTCTCCTCCTGTTTTCTTCTTAGATAATACGTGAAAGACAGGGACAAAAATACGCTCATGCTTTTTCCCCGAGTTCCACCATCGTATGAATTTTTATTTAATGTTAGTGAAAGTGATAAATAACCTTTGAACCTCAATTAAAAGTGAATAATTAGAGCCATTCATACAGGTTTGAGGTTTTATCTCCAGAATGTGGTGGAAAGGAAACCCATATAACTATTAATAGGAATGTAAAATGGTGGTGCTGCTATGAAAATAAGTACAGAAGTGCTTCAAAAAATTAAAAGTAGAATTACGATTTTATCCAGCAGTCTCATTCTGGGCGTGTATCCAAAGGGTATGAAATGAGTATATTGAAAAGGCACCTGCCCCACTGTATCTCTGCAGCACTATTCACAATAGCTGAGGTGTGGAGAAGCCAAGTTGTCCAGTGACAGATGTGTAGATTCAAAAATTGTGACCTCTATATATGCTGAGATAACATAGCACCATTACAAAAGGAAAGCTGCCATTTGAAATAAGATGGGTACATTTGAGGACATTATGCCAAATTTAGTCAAACAAGCCAGACAAAAGCTACGTCATTGCACTTTCATGAGTCCCTAAAATTGACAACACAGAAGCAGAACACAGCAGTCAGGTGGGCTGCTGGCCAGAGGCTGCCACTTTAAGCTTGTAAGATGAGTAAGTTCCAGATCAATAAGCCCTGTACAACACTGGATCTATAGTCAGTGATACTGTACTTCATAGGTTAAAATGGCAAAGAGAATAGATCTTATGTTAAATTAAATTTTGAATTGAAAAGAAAAAAGTAAATAAAAGACAAAAAAGGATACTTTTAGAATACTAGAAACATTTATGGTTTTGGTTATAATAATGTCTCACAAGTATATGTATATTTATCTCCAAACTCACAAATTATATAGATGAAATAAGTATAGTATTTTATACATTAATCATGTTTCAGTAAAGTAGTTAAAAAGGAAAAAGAATTGATAAATAACTAGCTATAATACTTCCCACCTATATGATTAAATATTATTTATTATTCATTGAAAAAGAAGAACACACGATTGTCGCAGCAGCGTGGATAAACCTTGAAAACATATTAAGTGAAAATAAGCAGCCAGAAAATACCATGCATTGTGTTTTCTTTCCAAGAAACACCTGAAATGAGCCAGACCAGAGGCGAAAATGCAGGTCGTGACTGTTGGCCTGCGGGGTGGAGACTGGAAGATGGCTGTGTTCCTTTCTGGGGTGATGGAAACGTCCCCAAATTAATTAGAGTCGGAGTTTCATACCTGGCAGTTCTGAAAACTATTGAGTTATATGCTTCAAATAGTTATATGCTACAAAACTATTGAGTTATATGCTTCAAATGAGTGAATTGCGTGATATGTGCGTATTATCCCAACAGAAAAAGTGAATCAGAGTTGATGTTTGAACATGCCTTGCCTTTATCTCATTGTTTATAGCTTACTTTTGTATTCTGTCTTTTCCTTCTCAAAGCTAAGAAGTCCAAACCCTTCCACACTCCAACCATCATAGCAGGACCACAGAATGTCACAGCATCTCTCCACCAGACTGTGGTTTTGGAATGCATGGCCACAGGAAATCCCAAGCCAATTATTTCTTGGAGCCGTCTTGGTAAATTTTCTGGGGGCAAAAATCTCTTTGTTTATTCTGATGAAACTGGTAATATGTTTTAGATAAAACATTTGGCGATTCCATAACTTCTTTTGGCATGTCAGTGTACAGAGAATGCTCACCCCGGAGAATTTTGTACTTCCCATGGCTGATTGCTTGGATCGTGACCTCTGGACATAAGTTCAGATCATATGTTGCATCCTCTTAATGGGACTGTTCTCTTTCTCTTTGAAACAGATCTCAAGTCCATCGATGTCTTTAATACTCGGGTGCTTGGAAACGGCAACCTCCTGATTTCTGATGTCAGGCTGCATCATGCTGGGGTGTACGTGTGTAGGGCCACCACCCCAGGCACACGCAACTTCACAGTTGCCATGGCAACCTTAACCGTCCTAGGTATGCTTTCTTTCACTGTATAATTAGGAGAATCTTACATTTTCACATCTGCCATTTTGTCTCTGAGCCTACTTGTTCCTTTCTTGAGTTTTGTAGCATTGATCTGAAGGTTGATAAAAAGTATCATAAAGAAACAGTGAATTTTAGGAGAAAATTAAATTTCTGTGGTAAAATGTAACCCTGCAACCCTCCTGGAGTCACTGTGCTGTTTGCATGAATGCCATCATGTGGCCTCCTATCCAGACCTTCCTCTCTGGCTCTCCTCACCTTCCACAAATCCACACCTGTGGTCGTTACTTGTACGTCTTCTGCGCTTGCAGGGGCTTCTGTTGGCATGATGAGAAAGAACTGAGTCCACTCCCCTCACGGTGTTCACGTGGTGTCAGGGACGTGGAGAAACGGTCCCCGGATGGCTGGGGAGCAGGAGCACCCTGCAGAGCCCGCAGGACAGGCACACACTTCGTGCGCCTGGCCTCTCCCGGACTGTTGTCACGCCTGTAGGCACCACAGGAATGTTCTCTTTTTCCTTTGAACATAGCTCCTCCTTCATTTGTCGAATCACCAGAAAGTGTGACACGGCCCCGAGCTGGCACTGCTCGGTTTGTGTGCCAGGCTGAGGGGGTCCCTGCACCCAAGATGTCCTGGCTGAAAAATGGACGGAAGATGCACTCCAATGGCAGAATCAAGATGTATAACAGGTGGGCAGTGTCGCTTTCCCATTACGTTATGGAAGATGTTAGTGGCTTTATGTAAAATGATAAAGTTATCGAGTAAACAATCTTGACACTTGAAACTAAATTTTAAAAAACAAGAAATTAGGATTAATAGCATTAGCATGTCGAGGGTTTTTTGTGTTTTACACTGGGTGACAGAAGTAGTGGGTGACAGTGAAGTGACTGCTGGGTTGGTTCCCCTGCCCTGGATTCTGGACCAGTGGGCACAAGTGAAGTTAGCACCGCAAGTGTAGCCATGCTTTGAGGCCTTGTTCCTTCTGATACCAAGTGAGAAAGCCAGAAGGAGATAGTTTATTCTGTAAGAATTCCTCCAGAGTTTGATAATGCATCATTTATTAGTATAAGCACAAATTCTTGTAATATTCTATTCATGTTCAACAAAGCTAAAAAATACTTGCTAACCTTGTATAACAAATGTAGTAGTGTTCTGGACTAAAGCATTTTCTTGATATTTTTTGTGGTGCTGTGGACTGAGCCAGTGCTTAATGCAGGCTAGGCAAGTGTTCTTCCTTGACTCGGCTCCAATAGCCAAAGTCACAAAAAAAGTTTAAGTTGTCACCTTGATAACTTGAATATCTAATTTAAGAGTATTGGATATCATAAATGCTTACGAAAACTTAGAAAGTAAATCAGGTAGTTTTAAGTAAGAAATATAGAATTTTTTTTTTTTTTTTTTAGGTTTTTTTGAGACAGGGTCTCGCTTTGTGGTTCAGGCTGGCCCTGAGCTCAGCCTCAAACTCACATCACAGCAATCCTCCTGCCCCTGCCTCCCGAGTGCTGGGATTACAGGCGTGAGCCACCACGCCCGGCACTGTGGTATGTGGTACTGGTTGCTGCTGGGTGTGGGTCTCCACACCCAGTATTGTTATGTGGTTACTGGGGAATCGAACCCGGGTCCTTGCACTTGCAAGACAGGCGCCAGAACCACTGAGCTAACTCCCCGGCCCAGAAATATAGAATATTTTTAACTAGATCTGATTGTACAGTTTTTCATCATAAGTAACTTTCGTTGCTTAAAACCAGAGTATGTTTAGCAATAGCCAAACTTTATGTCATTCTTATAATTTTCCATGGACATAATTTTTTTCTTCCCTCAGTAAACTGGTGATTAATCAGATTATTCCTGAAGATGATGCCATTTACCAGTGCCTGGCTGAGAACACCCAGGGGTCTGTGCTGTCTCGAGCCCGGCTGACAGTGGTCATGTCAGAGGACAGGCCTAGCGCCCCCTGCAACGTGCACGCGGAGACTGTGTCCAGCTCGGCCATCCTGCTGGCATGGGAGAGGCCACTGTACAACTCAGAAAAAGTGATTGCTTACTCCGTGCACTATATGAAAGCAGAAGGTGCGCGGCTTTATGACTGTTTTCCAAGTGGTACCCTGTGGCCAGGCATCGTTCCCAGGCTGAATAGTGTCTTACATAATGCACAAAACAGTTTTGAAATTCTGTGGCATGTACCTCTTTAATAAATTCATCTATCACCTGTGCCTCTTTCTTTTTCAGTGTCCAGGGAGTGTGTGCCTTCTATTATGTTAGTATAGTTTAAGGCTTTTCTGTTTAGAAATAAGTTCTGTGCTAAGGCAGTGCATCTCAGCCTGCTAAAAGTCAGAGCGGTAAATTTAGGAATCTTATTCTGGCCAAGATGTAAATCCCCTATCCGAGGCTTACACCAGTTGAAGTATTCAGTGACATGCAGACTGTTTAGTAAGATAGTGCAGTAAACTGTAGACCCTGGCATGTTCTTAAAAGGTAAGTAAATATGGTCAAGTTTTTCACTTACTGGATTCTGTGTCTTCTGAATATTTTCAAAATCATTTGAAACTTTGAAAATTGAACAAGATACCCTTTACTGTTATCTTTTTTACCCTATGAAAACAAAAACCAAATCTGCCTTAAAGTTCTTAGCATCATTGCTTGCATTTTTGTTTTTAATCCTTATATCTTATTTTTGGTCAAAGCCTTAGAGAAAAAACAAAAGGTTCTTATAAATCCTAGAGATTTCTCCATGAGCTTTTCATAGAGACCACAATAGAGGTTTGCAGGTTTTAATTCTGGACACAAACACTCTAGCTTTTATGCAGTGTACAGTAAGCACAAATTCAAATTTGCAAAGAACAGTTTTACGTTAAAACTACATAGAGACAGGTGTTTTGTTGCTGCTGCTGTTGTTTGTTTTTTTGCAATTTTAAGTAGTGTTTTGAGAGGAATGATATGAATGTGAATCCGGTTGTGGAAGCAGCAAGAGTGGGAGTGCAGTACAAGTTTGTTGGAGTGTGTTAATTCCCCTTCTGGCGATTTAGGGGGTGAAAAGAATCCGGGTCTTAGTGGAGCCCACTCTTGTTCGTATTGTGGTTGTTTCATTAGCGCCTCGGCATGCGGCACAGTAGTCTATTCAGGGGCAGAACAAGGCTTTTTAATTCGAACTCAAGGACCTTGTCTGGGAGGTCAGAAATCTACTGTGCCATTGCTAATTAACCAACCATTAGCCGGTCTGTTGTGAAATGCCTGTAATCTTGTCTAATTAAAATGTTGTCAAGTTAATTCAGAAATGTGGGAAAACTTACTGCTGGAATTTGCCTTCTGTTTTGTTTATGAATCCAGCGTGGGGAGGGACTTGTCCTTGGAGAGCCGTGACTGAGGTGACATGGGCTTTGGCTGTGCACACTCTAGGCTGTGGCCCTTGTTCCGTGGCAGGATCTGCCCTATAGGGATTAGGTCCCGTCGAGACAGATCTTCCTTTGCACCTTGCCGTGCATGTTTTATTAAGATTTGCTGAGAATTTATTTCACCTCAAAAAGATGATTGTAGGACAATCTTTTTGAAGCACCTTCAGTATCCCTCCGTTCTGCTTTTTGTATCAATCAAAGAACAACTTGTGTCCATCAAATTTAGAACTGTGGCAGCAGAATGATACCCTTTGCAGGGACGACTTTTGGTTCATAAAAACGGAGTTGTTTTGTTCCCTGTCCCTTCACTGAAGTTTAATGGGAAAAAAAGAACCTTGAGTGTAAGCAGTAAAAGTTTCAGCATTAGAATCTCAGACCTTCAGCTTGAGGTTTGTATGTTAGCTGAACTCCACCCCACAAAATCTCTGGCTAGAGTGTAATGGAGTTTAAAGAAATGTAATTCTTCTCAGTTTGATTTATTTAGGAAAAATGCAGATTAGTAATTTGTAGCAACAGAGATTCTGTGGTTACTTTTAAAAAATAAAGTCTTTTCTCTTCAAGAAAGACTTTTGTGTAAAGGGTCATGAAAGTTAGAGATGAGTTAAGTCTGGGAGCCACGTATTTCATAACAAGGGAAAGGGTTTTGCTAATTTTATTTTCAATATTCATAATTTGTAAACATTAATTCTTTCCTCTAGGTCTGAATAATGAGGAGTACCAAGTAGTCCTTGGTAATGACACAACTCATTACATTATTGATGACTTGGAGCCAGCCAGCAACTACACCTTCTACATCGTGGCCTACATGCCAATGGGGGCCAGCCAGATGTCTGACCATGTGACACAGAGCACCCTGGAGGATGGTAAAGCTTGGACAGAGAGTGTTGAGGGGTCTGTGTGGGTCACTGAGAGAAAATAGCCTCTTTTTGTATTTAAAAAAGGTATTTAAATAGTAATCCATTGCCAATAGCTCACTTAGGAAAGGAACAATTTTATTTACAAGTCATAATATAAATGTGACAGTAAATTCTTTTTTTTTTTTTTGAGACAGGGTCTCGCTTTGTGGTTCAGGCTGGCCCTGAGCTCAGCCTCAAACTCACAACACAGCAATCCTCCTGCCTCTGCCTCCTGAGTGCTGGAATTACAGGTGTGAGCCACCACGCCCGGCACTGTGGTAGGTGGTACTGGTTGCTGCTGGGCGTGAGTCTCCACACCCAGTATTGTTATATGGTTAACCGGGATCGAACCCAGGTCCTTGCGCTTGTAAGACAGGCGCCCGAACCACTGAGCCAAATCCCCAGCCCCTGTGACAGTAAATTCTTAATGCATTTTCTAATTTAAATTATAAATACTCTTTTATAGAACAAAATGTAACTTTCTAGGCGTGAGTAAATATAATGAATATTATATATTGAGTGTATAGAATGATAGTGTTGAACTTTTGGAACTGGAAGTTTATGAAACTTAGTACTTTTCAGTTTAAAACATCCTCAGTTAATAAAATAGCACTTAGCTTATGTATTAGCTGTGTTTAACCCTTGTTCCAATTGTTAGTGCGCCACTGGGATTTAGAGGGCAGCCCACACAGATGGAGCTGGGCGTGGTGTGTGTGCCTGGGACCCAGCGCTCTGGGAGGCTGACTCAGGAGGAGGGTTTGAGGCCGGCCAGAACCCAGTGGGACTGTGGAAGCAGAGTCGATCCGTTACACTACCGTATGGAGAGCGGCCCCTCTTGGCCCTCAGAGGTGTAGAAGATGGGCTCCCTCTCTCTCGGGCTCTCGAAGACCCGTTTTCAGTGTGGAAGGGAGTTACTGGTGCGTGTGTACCAGTGTTTTCTCATCCTGGAGGAATAAACTACTTTTTAAAAAATAACATATACGGGCCAAGGATGTAGCTCAGTGGTTCTGGTACCTGCCTTGCAAGCACAAGGTCCATAGTTTGATCCCTGGTAACCACATACAACAATGCCCAGCATGGTGACTCACACCGACCAGCAATCAATACCACATACCACAGTGCTCAGCGTCATGGCTCACGCCTGTAATCCCAGCACTTGGGAGGCAGAGGCAGGAGGATCGCTGTGAATTCCAGGCCTGCCTGGGCTACGCAGTGAGCTCAGGGTCACGTGGAACTACAAAGCGAGACTCTGTCTGAAAAAAAAAACCCAAAACACATTATATAAGTAATTGCCTAATGTGCTCTTTTGTTCATTTGGTCCCAGATTTTTTTTTTTTTTTAGGTTTTTTGAGACAGGGTTTCGCTTTGTAGTTCAGGCTGGTCCTGAGCTCAGCCTCCAACTCACATCACAGCAATCCTCCTGCCTCTGCCTCCCGAGTGCTGGGCTTACAGGCGTGAGCCACCACGCCCGGCACTGTGGTATGTGGTACTGGTTGCTGCTGGGGTGAGTCTCCACACCCAGTATGGTATGTGGTTACCGGGGATCGAACCCGGGTCCTTGCGCTTGCAAGACAGGCGCCGGAACCACTGAACTAAATCCCCGGCCCTGGTCCCAGATCTTTATTTGTATATTTGTAGTGCCACTTACATAAATCAGAGTTTGGCTGAATGAAAAATTTCCATTTATCTGGATACTAAATTCCAACTTTTAATTTGCACCTTAGAGTATTGCCAGTGTATTGCACCTTAGAGTGAGCCAGTGTTCCTATGATAGCTCTAGTAAACACATTGTATTTAACAACATCTATTATATAAGGTTAAACACAAGTTGATTCGTGCGTGTGTGTGTGTGTGTGTGTGTGTGTGTGTGTGTGTGTGTGTGACTTAGTAACTTTTTGATTGCTGAGACACAATACCAAATACCCACAACTAAAGGAGGAGAGTTTTGGCTCATGGTTGGCTGACTGCAGGGCAAGAAGGACAGGCAGAAGAGCCTGGGTGGAAAAAAGATGTTCTTCTCCTGGTAGCCATGAAGCAGAAAGAGAAGCAAGGAGCCAGAAAGGAAGATGCATGCTTCCAGGTCACAGACCCAGTGACCTGCCTCCTTTGACCAGACCCTACCTCCTAACTGCAAGTCAGCTATACTGACTTGACCCACCCATCTTCCAAAAGACTGGTGTGTGGTACGTGAGGTTTTAGGTACATCTAGATCTAAACCATAACATACCACCCCTGGCTCCCAAAAGGCTCATGCCCACCTCGTTATGTAAACAGCGTTTAGTCCATCTTGGAGAATCATCAAAGTCCTAACAGTCATGGCATTGTTTAAGTCCAACTCCAACGTCTCCTCTGAGACTCAAGGCAAACTCTTAGCTGTGGATCTCTGCAAAAATCAAAAGGAAAGTTTAACATTACTGACATACAATGACATAGAATAAACATTCCCATTCCAAAAGGGAAGAGTCAGTGGCTAGAAAGAAAGCAAAGCAAAGCAAGAACAAAAGCCAGCAAGGCCAACGTTAAGTCCTGTAGCTCTGTGTCCAGCACTGAGAGCAAAGGTGGGAACTCCAGACTACTTTGGAAAACGTGCTCCTGAGGCCTTGCCAGTGATTGGGACCCTCATGGCTTCTCTCTTGGGCTGGCTTTGCTCACTCCTTGCTGGTTTTCTTTTGTATTCTGTGTTCTGTCTCTTCTTACTTTCTGAAGTTTCCACTATCCTTAGTCTTCATTCTCTCAGCTACACCTACTGATCACTCAGGGGCATACAGTGCGGCCTCCAGGGCTTCTTGTGAAATGTAGGTAGACGCCTCCATGACTCCATAATTCTTGCATTCCGCATGCCTGAAAAACCAGCTCGATATGGACAATGCCAAGGTCTGCTGCCACTTTGAGCACTTTCTGGGCTCTTTTGAGTCATGGCTGTGCTGGCCTCTGAATGCCTGGAGGGCTGAGTGTTACGAGTCAAGTCATGGGAAGCCAGTTTCCAGGAGGCCTTTCTAGAGCACAGGACACCGAGACTGTCTTCTCAAGGCAGTCTTTTAATTCTATACCATCCGTCACATGCTCTCAAGGCATCTTTTTCATTTCCCAAATGGAAGGTACTTGGCTTCTTGCTAGCCAAGTTGTCCTCCTGGAGCTCTAAGCTCCTGCCCTTCTGCAGGTCCTTCCACCTTGCTTCCAGGTGTATTGTAGATAATTAGAAAAACGGTTTCATGGTGTGTGTTCTCATATTGACCCCAGACAACAAGCCGTCACATGGTGGTCAGCACTGCGCTGTTTTTCTGACACCACACATTTGTCCACACATCACCACTCCCACTCCTTCAGTCTGACTTGTGGTCTGCTCCTTGAAAGCCTCTGTGAGAGCTGGACGGAGCTCTGGCCTGTCAAGAGAGTTCCTACGGACAGCCTGACTGAATACGTCTGAACGTGTCTCCCTCTCTAGTTCCTCTGCGGCCACCGGAGATCAGCCTGACAAGCCGCAGCCCCACTGACATCCTTATCTCCTGGCTACCCATCCCAGCCAAGTATCGCCGGGGCCAAGTGGTGCTGTATCGCCTGTCCTTCCGCCTGAGCACTGATAGTGCTGTCCAGGTCCTGGAGCTCCCAGGCACCTCACATGAACACCTCCTGCAGGGCCTGCGGCCAGACAGTGTCTACCTGGTGCGCATCACAGCGGCCACTCGGGTGGGGCTGGGAGAGTCATCGGTGTGGACCTCGCACAAGACGCCCAAGGTCACCAGCATGCAAGGTACTGTCCACACTGTGGGACGAACCCTGAGCTGTAGCTCTGATTCAGATTTTTCCTCTCTCAGTTATATTTTACATTTTTGTTTTGTGAATAAAAATAACCCATAGATTGTAGACTGAATTGAAAAAAAAAGTCAAACTTTTCATTTAGTAGTCCCTTTTTGCTTATACTCAAAACTTTTATTTTAAATTTGTATTAGTCCTCGTTTGCAGGACATGGTTACATTCATTGTGGGAAGTTGGTACACGTACGTAACACATCTCAATTCTCTTTTTTCCTTTTCCACTCTACCTCTTCTTTTTAACCTTTTCTTTTCTTTTTTGGCAACATCAAATTCATTTATTTTATTAAACTTTTGATTATACCATAAGTTTACTTAACAAAACTTTCATCCAAGTCAAACAGAATTACCAAAAGTAATCTATTAGCAAAGACCTTTTTTCTTATTTTTTAAAAATTAAGTTTATTGATTTAAATATATATTATGATTACATTCATCATTGAGAATTTGTACCTGGACATAATACATCTTGATTCTTATTTTTTCCCATTCCCCCTGCCCTCCTTTTAGCCCCTCTACTTCCTTTATGCAGAAACTTTGTTTCCATTTTTTTCCATTTTACTTTCAGATTTTTTCTTTCTTCTCCTTGCTTTTCCTTACCTCCGCCCCCTTATTCTCCTTCCCTTTTGAAGATTTTTCTTCCTATTTCACAATGCCTATTATACCTTTTGGACTTTATTTACACTTTCAGTTTCTCACACTAGAAAAATGACATGGTATTTCCATGTGTCCTATTTATTTCATATGAGTTTGGCCTCAGCATCCATTTAGCTATAAATGTCTCTAACGTATCATGTTTTATGGCTGTGTAATACTCCATTTTATAAAATTTTAAAAAACAACAACAACATCTTTATCCAGTCTCCAGTAATGGGCATTTGTACTGTTTCCAAGATTTAGCTATTATAAACTGTGTTGTTATAAATATAGGTGCACATATTGTCACTGTGGTATGATGCTTTTAATTCTTCCATGAATGTACCCAGCAGGGAACTAGCAGGGTCAAGTGGGACCTCCACTCCTAGTTTTTTTGAGGAACCTCCTTATTGATCTCTATAGTGGTTGCACCAGCCTGCATTCCCATCAACAGTAGGGAAGGGTTCCTTTCTTTCCATAGCCCCACCAGAATTTGTTATTAGTTTATTTCTTGATAGCAGCCATTTTTTCTGGAGTGAGATGGAATCTCAGTGTTGTTTTCTTCTGCATTTCTCAAATGACCAGTAATGCTGAACATTTTTCATGTTTCTTTGCTCTTTTTACTTCTTCATCTAAAAAAATGTCTGTTCATTTCAGATGTGCATTCTTGAATGGGGTCTTTAAATTTGAGAGGTCTGATGTTTTTTTAAAGTTCTTTATATATTCTGGATAATAGTCTTTTGTTTGAGATACAGCTGGTAAAAAATTTTTTTCCCACATTGTAGGTTGTTATTTTGATCTGTTAGTGATTTTTCTTGCTGTGCAGAAGTTTTTCTTTTTTTTAAATGAAATCTTTATTGGTACGTTACATATACATATCATGATTGCACTGCACAATGGGAATTTGTAGCAGTATAAGACACAACTTAATTCTCATTTTTTCCCATAGCCCTACCCACCCTACCACCCCCCTATATACATAAAACTTGTTTCCTTTCTTTTTTGTTATAATCTCATTATTTTTCCCCCTTTCATCCTATTTCACTTTGAGTATTTTCTATTTCACAATATATAGCATACAATTCTAGAACTCACTTACATCTTTATTTTCTCATACCAGAGAAGAGATGTGATATTTACCTATCTGTGACCTATTTATTTCACTTATGAGGATATCCTCAAGGAGTGTCCATTTAAGTATAAATGATTCAAACTGATCTTTTTTATGGCAGAGTAATATTCTGTTCTGTAGAAGAACCACAGCTTTTTTATCCAGTCTCTAGTTGGTGGACATTTGGGTTGTTTTCAAGATTTAACAATCACAAACTGAGCTGCTGTAAACATGGGTGCACATATGTCACTGTGATATGAGTCTTTTAATTCTTTTGTGTATATACCTAGCAGAATGATGGCCATGTCAAACGGGACCTCCAATCCTAGTTTTTTGAGGAATCTCCAAACTGACCTCCACAGGGGTTGTAAGAGTCTATACTCCCACCAACAGTGGAGAAGGATTCCTTTTCCACAGCCTCGCCAACATTTGTTGCTGGCTAATTCTGAAATGGCAGCCATTCTTTGTGGAGTGAGATGAAATCTCAGTGTTGTTTTCATTTGCAACTCTCGAATGACTAATGATGTTGAGCATTTCTTCATATGCTTCTTAGCTGCTCTTACTTCTTCCTCTGAAAAATATCTGTTCATTTCAGATGCCCATTTTTGAATTGGGTCTTTAAATTTGAGTGGGCTGATTTTTTTGAGCTCTTTCTGTATTCTATATAGTAACCCTTTGTCTGAGGAACAGCTGGTAAAGATTTTTCCAGGGGCCGGGGAGTTAGCTCAGTGGTTCTGGCACCTGTCTTGCAAGTGCAAGGACCCAAGTTCGATCCCCGGTAACCACATACCATACTGGGTGTGGAGACCCACCCCAGCAGCAACCAGTACCACACACCACAGTGCCGGGTGTGGTGGCTCACGCTTGTAATCCCAGCACTCGGGAGGCAGAGGCAGGAGGATTGCTGTGATGTGAGTTTGAGGCTGAGCTCAGGGCTAGCCTGAACCACAAAGCGAGAGCCTATCTCAAAAAACTTAAAAAAAAAACAAAGATTTTTTTCCCATATTGTTGGTTGCCTTTTTGCTCTGTTGGTGGTTTCCTTTGCTGTGCAGAAGCTTTTTAAAAGAATGAGGTCACATTTGCTGATTTCTTCTGCCAATTCCTGTGCTGTAGAGGTTTTGTTCATGAAGTCTTTCCCTAAGCCAGTGTCTTCAAGAGATTTACCTAACCTGTTTTACAGCAGGTTTAGAATGTCTGTTTTAATATTTAGGTTTCTTATCCACTTTGATTTTAGCTTGATACACAGTGAAAGAGCTAGGTCTAGTTTTAGTTTTGGGCAAGTTAAAGCCCAGTTTTTCCAGCACCATTTGTTAAAGAGGCTATCTTTGCTTCATTGAGGATTTTTGGCTCCTTTGTCAAAGATGAGGTGGCTCAGTGTATCTGGAGTAGTTTCTGGATCTTCTAGTCTACTCCATTGATCCTCAGGTCTGTTACTTTGCCAATATCATGCAGTTTTTATCACGTTGTGTGCAGAAGTTTTTTAAGAAGATGAGATTCTAGCTGTTGATTCTTTCTGCTAGTTGTCATACTAAGGAAGTTTTGTCATAACTTCTTTCCCTATGCCAGTGTCTCAAGAGTTCTACCTAACCTATCTTCCAGCAGTGTTTCTGTTTTAATTTGTTTTTTTGAGACAGGGTTTTGCTTTTGTAGTTCAGGCTGGCCCTGAGCTCAGCCTTGAATTCACAGCAATCCTTCTGCCTCTGCCTCCCAAGTGCTAGGGTTACAGGTGTGAGTCTCCATACCTGGCATTGTTGTACGTGGTTACCGGGGATCGAACCCAGGACTTTGCACTTGCAAGGCTGGTGCCGGAACCACTGAGCTAAATCCCCAGCCCTCTGTTTGGATATTTAGATCTTTAATCCACTTTGATTTCAGTTTAGTGCATAGTGAAAGATGTAGGCCTAGTTTTAATCTTTGGCAAGTTGAAACTCAGTTTTTCCAGTACCACTTATCAAAGAGTCTATCTTTCCTTCATTGAGGTGTTTTGGGCTCTTTGTCAATGATGAGGGGATTTAGTATGTCTGGCATTATTCCTGCATCTTCTATTCTATTCCATTGTTCCTCAGGTCTTTTTCTTTGCCAGTACCATGCTGTTTCAATCATAGTGTGTTTATAGTATAGTTTCAAGTTGAGGATTTTGATACCCCCTAGCAGAGACCTATTTAATACTAAGGCAGTTTTTTAAAAAATCAATTCAGAAGAAAGACCATAAGACTGGAAAAGGTTCCATCATTTTCTTGCACACCTGAGATAGTTGGGATTAGACTGGTAATAATAGCTGTCTTCTCACAGGAGAATGAAAGTTAGAAAGTCATTACTGCCTTTTGAAAAAAATTAAAAATACAGATAGCTGTACAGATACTACTTTGTTATTATTTGTGTATTTTATTCTTCTTGGAGTAGTATTTTTTTTAATTATATGCCAGAGTCTAATGTCATTCTGAAATTTTGAAAGTTAAGTTAAAGTATGATTGTTATGGGTCAGGGATGTAGCTCACTGGTGCCATACCCATGTCACAAAGGCTACGACCTGAGTCTGATCCCCAAAACCAGGAGAAAAAAGTGTGACTGTTAGAACTGGACATCTTTATAATGGTTGGCATGGGGAAGGGAGGCTCCTTGGTAGTTTCCTGTGCACAGTGGTGGGTGACACATACCCTTTCTGGTGGGTTTTCCAGCCCCCAGGTCTCCAGCGCTGCACTTGGAGCCTCTGAACTGCACTACCATCTCCGTGAAGTGGCAGCGAGACGCCGAGGACCCTGCAGCCATCCAGGGCTACAAGCTGTTCTACAAGGAGGAGGGGCAGCAGGAGCATGGGCCTATTGTCCTGTCCCCCAGTGAGCTCCTGCACATGCTCAGCGGCCTGGGTGAGTTCTCTGGAAAGCCAGGAGAGAGATGTGGGGAAGGGGGTCGAGACAAAGGGAGGGTCTGGTTTTACTGTCACCAAACCTGTCTTGCTGCTTGTGAAGATGCCCAGTAGACACGCTGACTCCCTTGCTCCGGAAACATTCTTTTCTGGTGTTTGCTGCTCATAGTGTGAGATGGTGATCAGGTTATGGAGAAATGTGGTAGACAGAGGATAGTATCGTGGAATACGAATTTCACCAAATGATCAAGTAGTCCTCATGTGGAACTTGGAATTTGCTTGAGTGTGAGACACAGATGTTTATCTAGATTGTGTGTGCAATACTGCCCTTCCCTGTAAAGCAGTAACCCTAAGATTTTCCGCCCTCTAGCTCTGACCTAGGGGTGCTGGGTCTCTGAGTCTCTGAGACACTGTCTTATCCCTGTTCTTGTCTGCAGAAGAATTTCGTGTCAGCATGCTTAGTAAAAAGTTAAGAAATGTGTACCGAAAATGAGCTCCTTGTCAGGCTGGCCATGCACGTGGCCTGTTTCTCACAGGTGGGCTTTCACCCTGTAGTGCCAGGCATCGCTGTAACCCCCGCCGCGCCCAGCCTGTCCTGCCGTCTAGCCCTCCCTGGCAGGCTACTTTAGCCTCCTCTACTCCAGCTCTTGTGCTTGTGCTCAGCAGCCCTAAGTTGGAGCCCTGAGGGGTCACAACACCAGGACCTGCACTCCGGACCCGAGATGACCAGATGGGGTTTGCCATATAATTGTATTACATTGGTTTTTAACTTAATCTGCCTTGAATTAAATAAGTTTTGCTGTGACTCTGTCTCCTGACACTAACTGATGAGGAGAAGCCACTCCCAGCCCGGCTGACTCTCTGGCCAAGGTGCTGCCATGATGTCAGTCAAGCTGCTGTCCCCACCTCTGGCATTTGCTTTTCCTGGGCTCCCTGTGTGCCCTCCATCCCCCAAGGTTCAGAAACATTTTCCTTAGGAAAGGAGAAAGCTTCTTTCCCTCAGGAGAAAGCAGGAGTTGGGACAGTTGTTAAAAAAAAAATCACAGATACGGGCCGGGGATTTAGCTCAGTGGTTCCAGCGCCTGTCTTGCAAGCGCAAGGACCCAGGTTCAATCCCCGGTAACCACATAACAATACTGGGCATGGAGACTCACCCCAGCAGCAACCAGTACCACATACCACAGTGCTGGGCTTTGTGACCCACGCCTGTAATCCCAGCACTCGGGAGGCAGAGGCAGGAGGATTGCTGTGATGTGAGTTGGAGGCTGAGCTCAGGGCCAGTCTGAACCACGAAGTGATACCCTGTCTCAAAAAACCTTTAAAAAAAAAAAATCACAGATACAATCTGCATCTGTAGGAATATAAAAACATTCCTCTTCTGGCCAGAGATTTAGTTCAGTGGTTCCGGCACCTGCCTTGCAAGTGCAAGGGCCCGAGTTTGATCCCCAATAAGCACACACAACAATGCTGGACATGGTGACTCACGCCCATTACCAATCAGCATCACATACCACAATGCCAGGTGTGGTGGCTCACACCTCTAATCCCAGCACTCAGGAGACAAGAGGCAGGAGGATTGCTGAGCTCAAGGCTGAGTTCAGGGCCAGACTGAACTACAAAGTGAGACCCTGTCTGAAAAAAATAAACAAACAAAAAAATCGTTCCTCTTGTACTGTGCTCTGCTGGAATATATGCTACAGGTAACTGTATGAAAGTTTATAAGAAAAAGAAAACAAGGCCATGCTTGTAAAAACTGGAGAGGAACTTTGTTTTTTCAAAGCTGTGGCGTTGCTGCTCTATGCAGGCTCACACGCTGTCCAGCTGTGGCTGGGTCCCCTAGCACCCAGTCCAGGCTCAGGCCGATGCAGGCGAGGGCCGCAGCCCAGTCCTGGCAGCTCCTGCGCTGTCCGTCAGGTCAGGCTGGCCACGACCATCTGTGAGTGCCTGTGTTGGAGCATCTGGTGATGCTGCCTGGTTAACAGAGAGTGATGGCCCTGAGGGCGGGGCTGGGGGTGCTCAGCATCCTGCCGGCTGAGCCCTTGATGCCACTGAGGTTTGGCACATGAAAAGTGCTTGGGCTCACACTAGATTCCCTAAGTGCTCAGAAATGGAGTCAAACAATTCCGTTTGCTGATTCACTGTCAATTTGAATAACAAACTGATGTCTTACAATTTCATTTTCATACTAACCGTGGTCCTGATGTTCCAGCACAGCCCTTTGTCTCCACGTCTGCTAGTCGGGTTTGCAGTTTAAAAAGTGTGTGCGCGGGATGCTTTCGCCTTGGAAATACAGACAGTTCTTTGTTCAGAAAGGAGAAACACAGCAAAGGGATTTTTTCCTAAGTCAGGCATTGTAGGGTGACATGAAGAAGTGGTGGATTCAGCTGCTGCCTACAGCCGGAATGACTAAGCGACAGGTACTTCACTGACTGCCTTGTCCAGCTGCCGCCTGGCTTTCTTATTAAATTTGTTGTGCTGAGTAATGAATGCATAATTCACCAGGCTGTGGAATGCTTTGTTTTTGAAAGTGATTAAATATTCTCCTGTTTTTAACAGTGTGATTCAAATCCTGGTAGGGCAAGGGAAGAGTTTAACGTTGTTGATTTGTTGAAATTTGACTTTAGAAGTGGTTCACATTTGGGGGATGGGAGAGCACTATCTTGTAATTTAATGTGCTGTGTTCAGTGGATTGAAATTCGCTTCAGGACTTTGCATCTTTGTCATTATTTTTTGGTACTTTAGATGATTAGCTCATTATGAGCTAAATGTTTGTTACATTTATCATGCCACAAATTGAAGCAAAATTCATCATATACTTGTGTTCGCTGATAGACAAAAAATTTCTGGTTTGGAAATTGGCTTTAAATTCCCAAGTTGGAGTTTCTAAATGCAAAGGAACTGTTTTCTGACTGTAAGAAGCTTCTGAATCATTTGATCTTTGTGTAGTAGGATATGAAAGATATCCTTTCATATAGATATATGGATATATATAGGATAGATGCTACTGTTGTTAACCTAAAATTTAGGACCCTAATGTTCAGTTGCCTTAGTCTGTATTTGTATGAAATGCAAATCTTTGTATTTGCCAAAGAACTTATATTATATTTAACTTCATGGTAAGCATGGTTAAGTGAGCATCAAATATAAAGTTCCAAAATATTTTAAAAAGAATGTCTGTGCTTCATACACCTTCAGAATTCACAATTTTTTTTTTGTTTATTTGGTTGTTTGCTTGGAAATCCAGAATTGGAACACCCCATTACTATTGGTAGGAGTCCAGAGAGACAGTGCTTGGTTAACAAGGTGACATTTGACTCTGTAAGGAAGCAAATGTAGATCAAGTCCATTTTCTAGGTGGCATATTTTGCCACAGTAGAATAAAGTTGGTTGTGTGGTTTCATACCCCAAGAAAGAAGACCAAGCGGAGCTGCGCTGCCAGCCAGGCATGTGACCAGAGGGCTTTGTGACCTTCCCTCTACGGGCAGACAGGGCTGCGCTGCCAGCCAGGCGTGTGACCAGAGGGCTCTGTGACCTTCCCTCTATGGGCAGACGGGGATGTCTGTGCAGAAGAGACTGAGTTCTTCACTTTGCACTGTGAACCTCTCTGCAACAGTAATTTTTTATGCCAAGCCCTGAGACACATGCCCAAAGGCTGAGGCAAGAAGGTCGACATGAGTCCCAGGCTATCTGGGACTGCTTAAGTAAGTTTAAGATCAGCCTAAACTACCTAGCAAGAGCCTTGTCTCAAAACACAAACAAAAAAGAATTTGTGTTTTGCCTTGTTTTGTGTTTTTGGTGGTACCAGGGATCCATTTTGGGCCCTTGTGTTTCTAAGGTAAGTGCAGTACGACGTGAGCTAAATCCCCGGACCAAAAGATAATTTTTTTAAAAATTATTTAAAAATATTTTAAAAATTTTTAAAAAAAATTAGAGTCATTCAGTTTACAAAATGTGGAAGATGTTTTATGGCAGGCCAAAGTTGCCTTGAGAGTCTGTGCCTTAGATAAGACTCAGAAAACCTCTGAAAATATCCTAGGATTGAAAACCCTCATAATGTGGCTGTTCACAGCGTTTGGGCTTCACCTCTAAGGCTGCGGTCCATGATGCTCTACATCATAAGAACCCTTCTAATCATGGGTAGCTGCCTGCTTTTGCCATTGAACTTCCAGTCCATGAGTTCACTGCAGATAATCCTTTCCTGAGCAATAACCTCCAACATCATCACAGATATGAGGCTCTCCCAGAGCCGCTCTCAGTGCTAACTGAGAACATGACACATCTTTCTGCTGCAGCGCTGTGCTTGCTGGCTTCTGTCTGATCTCTCTCTCTCTTTCTTTCTTTTTATTTATTTATTTATTGAGGCAGGGTCTTGTTTTGTAGTTCAGTCTTACCCTGAACTCACTATATAGCCTAGGCCAACACACAGCAGTCACAGCAGTCCTCCTGCCTCTGCTTCTGAGTGCTAGAATGACAGGTGTGAGCCACCACGCCCAAAACTGGTATGTGGTACTGATAGCTGGTAGGCGGGAGTCTCCATTCCTGACATTGTTGTCTGTGGTTATGTGGGGATGGGGATGGCAGGCACTGGAACCGCTGAGCAAAATCCCAGGCCATGTGCATTTATCACTTAACAGACCATTCTTAGGGTGAGTGTAACAATCCCACTAGTACCATTGCTTTTGTTTATTTACCAGAGGCAGGATCTTTGGGGACATGCTTCACATTTTTTGACTCTAAACTTCTTCCTGTGCTACCTTCCCTTGTTGGTAGTAGCAATAGTTCTTCTCAGTAGTGATTACCATTTTCATTTTTTCCATTCAAAGAGTTGTAATGGAAATGCGTTTAACCAAAGTCAGGAGATTTCTTACAGAAATTATTAAAAAATCACCTGCTCTTGTGGGTCAGAAAACTGATGAATAGTGAGAAGGACATTTATGATGGAACAAAATGGAAGCTTATATGTTATAGTTCATTTCCTTAGTTGTTAAATATTTGCATTTCTCTTTCTTATGTTGTGTTTGTTCTGTTATTAACCAAAGCATATTGAAGCTGCAGAGTAAAAACATTTGAATGTCCTCACAGTATCTGAAATGTCAAATATGATTGAAATTTTAGAACTGAATTAATACTTGAAAAATTTAGGAATCAGTATTTCAAAAGAAATGGAACATTTCTTTCTTTTAAAAAAGTCTTGTTACTAAAAAATACTATGAAGGCAGTGAAAGTAGAGGATTTCTCACGTATCAAATGCAGTCCACCACTTAAAGACAAAATGTTAGCAGGCTGAGGAAGCCACGGGCCCAGTGCAAAAAGGAAAACAGATCTCTGCCATCTTAAAATATTTGTGGGGTCCTCTGGATGAAGTGAGTCTGTCTCTGTATCTCTCCTTAGCACCCGTAAAGCCGTTGCCCAGTCTTTAAGCCCAGCTCTCTGGGGCCTTGTGTCACCAGTCCTTCCCAGGACACACCGCCGAGTGCTCTGCCCAGGGTTTCTGCGCACTGGCAGAGAGGAAGCACCTGGGAAGGCGTTTTGCCTCTGCTGCCTGGCTTGACTTCAGACACCCTCAGATGCCCTCAGAGGAGGTGGCTCTGCCAGGCTCCCTGCTGCTGAAGGGAAGGGACAAAGCCCCTGTAGCCAGCAAGTGCCTCCTCAGACACTGATCCTGCCAGCTTTAGAGCTGAGAAAACAAATTCCCACGGAA
Organism: Petromus typicus; assembly: GCA_004026965.1. Taxonomy (NCBI): domain Eukaryota; kingdom Metazoa; phylum Chordata; class Mammalia; order Rodentia; family Petromuridae; genus Petromus; species Petromus typicus. The sequence goes on from PVIR01011211.1 coordinate 41,428, forward strand.
GCTGCCATCCACGGCTGTCTGTTACCAAGTAAGACAGTGTTATAGGCCACATAGTCACTGTCAAGGAGCTCAACCCTATACAAGGGGCAGCCTGAGGAAATACGTGTATGTTTAAGTAAAGGAAATTTATTACAATAAAGACACATTCCAAGAATGTAGCTCAGTGGTGCCTGCCTGGCAAGAGCAAGGTCCTGAGTTTGATTCCTGGTACTGCAAAATTAATAAAGACACATTGCAATGGATCCCCCTCAGAATTCCCTCTCACTTCAAACTCACTCACCCCATTGTTCCTGCCACTTTGCAAAGCAGCGCTGGCGTCCTCATCATCCAGTGCTGCCTGGATGTCTTGAATTGATTCAAAGCATTTGTGATCATCCTCACTTTGGGAAAGAGCCAGAAGTCTCACAGTGCCAGATCCAATAAATAAGGTAGATAAGGAGACGGTGTTCTGTTTTTAGCAGCCTGCTCCCTGGTTGGCACTGGGTGGCACCATTCACTGTATTTTTAATCCCACCTTATAGAGATACTCAGGAAAAAGAACTCTAGAACTGCTTCAGAAAGTGGCTAGAATGACGAGCCAGGTGTGTTTGACACCATGGGAAGGAAGAGGAGGAGGGGGTTAATGGCTGTGTGTCTTTCAATGTAGTAATTTTTAGAATTTCAATATTTACTAGTTTTCCATCACCCTCTGGATAGCTACAATACAGTTTTATTTGTAGACAGTTAACTATGAAGTTCATGTAATTTTGACATGTTATGATATATTTGCCTCTGGAATTTTGCCCGTGTTGCTGGCTTCAGTCATGGACTCTGTCTTCCTAAGAGTAGCGTTCTAGCTCGTAATTCAAATGCCACGCCATGCTGGACTCGGAGTTCCCTGCCTGTGCTCCTTAGGGCCTTTGGATCTTTGGTCCATCTTTCAAGCCAGCTTGCGCCTGTGTCGTGGTCTTCTGTGTGTATGATCCTCCCCTCTGCAGGAGTTGGCCCCCAGAGGCCTCTGTCTCGAGGATGGCACTCTGTCCCATACTCAAGAAAGCCTGTTTTTGTGCATCTCACTGTAGAATAGTGTGAAATTGCCGGATGACTTGGCTTTTATGTCATAGCATGAGCAAGGAGATAAAGGACGTGTAGTATGGAGTCATCCATAGAGCATGGAAACAGTCCTGACTCCACAAGGTGAGGCACAAAGTCTGAGTGGTCGTTTGGAAGGACACTCAAGCCCCCTTGGCTGCTGTCACCAAGTGTGGGTGAGCCCGTGGTGCCACAGTCTTGTCCGGCCCACGCGGCAGGCCAGAAGCTCTCACCTTCCTCCGCCCGGGCCTGGCCCTGCCCGCTATGAGGCTTCTCACACAGAACTCCTTGCTCTCGCACATCAAAAGGTGAACTAACTTAAGAAATGTCTGTAGTTCTAGTGTAAACTAATCTCAGAACTGAAGCTGCCTTACCTTGTGCAACTTTGACTTCTGTGTTTTTAGCCCTTTATAAGGACACTGCCTAGGATAGAAAGACAAGTAGAAAGATGGAATTTTAAATTTTAGAGTAGATAGAATATATTTTTTCTTAGAACTTTGGATATATACAAATATGACCTCATACATATAAAATTTAGTATATGATATTGTACCAGTTTGTCATGTTTATTTCATAAGATTACTGTTTATCCTGATTATAGATTTTAATTTAAATTTATTTTCAGTTATTTTTAAATTTTACAAATTTGTTAACCAAGCATGGTAGAACATATCCGCAGTTCCAGAACTCTGAGAGCCTGATGCAGGAGGATTGTAAATTCAAGCCTACCCTGGGCAGTTTAGCAACCTTGTGGGACCCTGTCCCCAAACGAAAAATAAAGGGGTGTAGGGCTGGTGTTTGCACATCACTGGATGTGTGATCCCCGTGCCGAGTGCCGTGTGGCACATGGGACTGTGCCTGCCCAACCGAGGGTTTATCGGCTTCTCAGGAAAGGGTCTGGCTGACTGTTTGGAGGCAACGAGAGTAGATGTCTAATTTCATTGTATGGGGAAGACTCGTTTGCCTGGTAGAGAAATAGAGAAAAAAAGTGCTAATCAGAAAGGCTTAAATATACAAAAGCAAATAAAAATCAACAGGTAGTCTCTGTGGCCTGCTGCAGCTGCAGCAGGTATGTGAGTTGAGGCCGCAGAGGTGAGAACCCAGCACAGTAAAACCTGGTCCTCAGAGCCTCACCTGCTACCAGGACTCGGTCTCCCTGCTGCAGGGTTCAAGCAGAAAGCGACAAGCTCATTTCAAAAAGATTGTGTCCCGGGTGTCCTGGGGTAGGCACAGTAAGGTCACCCTGAAGGTGTCAGTGGGGTGGCTGCTGAAACTATGTGGAATGATTGTGTGTGTGTGTGTGTGTGTGTGTGTGTGTGTGTGTGTGTGTGTGTGCATGCGCGCGCGCAAAGGCAGGGCAGATGGCAGAGAGGGGCGCAGTCAGGACTTACCAGACCCCAGAGACTGGCTGGTGGGTCCCTCAGGACACAGGCCGCAGCTGAGGAACATCGGTCACCGTCAAGGATGTATGCCTGTAGTACCAGGATGACTAGACGTAGTAAAGCTCTAGTGCTGGGTGGATCCTGGCTGGCCACTCTGGGGTACTGCCCAGGGTTGCGCTTCCCTCCAGGTCCAGCGTACCCATGCCACAGGACCCAGAGCCCTGTCCTAGGTGCTCATTCTAGGACAGTAGAAGCCCAGGTTCACAAATGGCTGGAAACAGCACAGCGGTCCCCCACAAGCTGATGCCCCAGTTTGGTTCCCAGGAAGGGAAGACCAGCAGGCACGCCGGAGATCAGGGAGAGCAGCGGGCAGGCTGGACACTGAGCGGGGGGGCGAGGGGGGGGGCTACACCCCCAGCGTATCTGGGCGTTCTCTAGGATTTGTGAGAGCCGACGTCTCCGTGTCTTTCCTGTTTTAGTTACAACTTTCAGTGGAGTGCCTTCTTTTTTTTAATTCTGTGACTTCTGGAAACTGAAATTCTTTCACATAGACAAGACCATATTTATATTTATTCTGTGTTTGGTGCAATTCTAAACATTTATCTGGCTCTTTGACTTGCTATAAGAGACAGAAACTTTAAAGAAGAAAGAAACAAGAGGGGTGAGGCTCTGCTATATTACAGAGAGCTAGAGGTGGCATTTCAGGGGTCTGCTGAAAATCACAGATGACATTCCCATGCTTGGTGTTTGAAAGCCTTTCGTGCCTATTTTTGTCAAACAGTCAGTTGGATGCAGCAGCCCACACTGCCCCTGAGCAGAGTCCTGGGCTGAAGACCCCGAGCCCTGCCTCCGGGGTGGCAGACTGAACTGCCAGAACCCTGTCTTCGGCAGTCAGCTGCCACGCAGAACTCTGTCTCATACCTCAGAGTCACTTCAGAGAAAGAGAAAAATAGCCATAGAATTTCTTGGACAGCTTTTTACCATCTTTCTAAAATATATGGAACCCCACAAAATAATTGAGGAAAGAACTGTAACGCTCTCCTTGGACTCTCGACCCTCAGTCCTGAGTAACAGCCTTTCAGGATGCTCTGGCCCCGAGAGTGAACTGCTCTATGAGAAACATCTGTCTTCCTAATCAGATGAGGTGTAACGTGAGCAGAGCCTATCCGCTGGGGTAGTTCACTCTGCTTTTGTGTTAAAGGACAAAGCAAAGATTTTTCCCCACAAACGAAATTGACACATCTGTCTAAATGGTGGGTCAGAAGCTGCCTCACTGTTGTCACCACTGTGTGGCCAGTTTCCAGGTCTGTTTTGTAGAGCAACAACTGACAGAGAAAATTGTAGAGAACATTTGATAGTTGGCATTTTCTTGAGAAAGCAGCTTATCTGCAGAAGAGGAGCTGTTTTAGTACCTAAATTAGCTTTCTGTGATTTGTATGCATACGTTTTGTCTTAAGGGAAAGAAAGTCAGAAAGACTCTCTGCCTTTAAATCCCACAGTGCAGATAACCCTTTGACCTCGCCCGGGTGAAGCCCGTCCTGGGGGAGCTCACTCTACAGCCAGTTTGAAAAGAGCCCTAAATAATGTGAGGCCCAGGAGACAGAAAGTATGTGCAGGGGCTGCCGGACCTGCAGGAGGAGAGGCCCTGCACGGTGTTGTCTACAGACTGAAGCACAGTGCGTCGGCTCTTGGGGTCTCACATCCCTCCTGTCTGGTGTCTGATGAGAGTGTGGGTCTAGGGCCAAGGCCCCCCCAGGCACAGTGTCCTTCTTCTCCTCTCTGGTTCTCAGCAAATACTTCTGCTGGCGCCATCAAATTCCTGTCTGGATGGTTTTCTTTTCTTTGTGTTTGTTTTTGTGGTGCTAGGGTGGAATCGGGCCTGCCCACAATAGGCAGGCACCTCCATGACTTGCACCCCAAGCTGATGCTGTTGAGGGGATGCAAACATCAGAGCCGTGTTTGAAGAGTGGACAGGGGGCATCACTGACTTCATCCCTTTGCATGTTAAGAAATCCAATTTTCTCTCATAGGCAATATAAAAATTAGCACACAAGACAGAAGTTCCATTTATATTTCTTCTTTTTATCTCTGCTTTTTAATTTGCTTCCAAGTGACATTTCAGCTGAGACAGTGAAGAAACCTGCACTGCAACTAACAGCTCTGTCCAGATCTGTACGCTGTTTATGTATTTCTTTTCTAAAATAGCCCAGGAGTTTCGACAGCACTTTGTGTTTACATTTTGAAGCTCATTAAATCGATTTTACTCTTCTTTTCTATTGCCTTTGGTAAGTATTAATGAAACTTCCAGTCAGAGCTTCCTTCCTCTCCGGCGATGCTCATAGTTATGGAGAGGCCCGTGATTGTTTCTTTGGCCAGAACTTGCAAATAGGATTTCTCAGAAGGAAAAGAAGCGCTGGGTACACTCTGTTTTTCAGCGTCTGTAAGCAGGATAAAGTGCTTGACATGAATGACAAACAACATCTCCTTAGCAAAGGAAGAACTCTTGTAGGGAATTAAATCAATACTGTCCATTAATCGCACTGCTTGTCTACCCAGAGACCACTTGGAAAGTTTCTGGTGAATGTAAAGAATCTTTAGATGTGTGAGGTCCTCAGAGATCTGAGTAAGTTAAAGACGAGGAGGTTTTTTAAATGCCACCATTAGCACATGAAAGAAACTTCCTGGGAATAGAAAAACCATTTGCTGTAAAGCAGTAATTACTCTGGTGGGTTTTGTTTTGTTTTCTTTTAAACTTTGTTCTTAAGAAAACTTAATGCAAATGAAATTTTGGGCTTTGTCTTAATTACACCCTCTATGGGGCAGAGGGAAGTTGCTACCCTGGCTGCAGATGGAGGAATGTGAATGGAGGAAAATAGTTTTTATCACAGCCTTCAAATATTTCTGCATGTTTATTTGATTAGGACATAATATATGAGGACAGATTCACATGTGTTGGCTGTGAAATAGACCCAGGTCTGCGCAGTGAGGTTGCCTGGTGGCAGGAAGAGCCTGCTGGAGTGCTTGGTGTGGCAGATGCTTGCCCAGCGTGTGCCGCCCTTGGGCACCCTCTGAGGGCCACAAAGAAAGAGAACAAATGATCAGTGAAGGGTGAAGTTTAGAATGTGGTGCCTGCTGTTCAGAAGCATGGAATCCACTACTTGAGAGTACATCTGATCACGAGGCCTTCAGTCCAGCAGAGGAAGTGGACCCGGCCGCAGCCCAACCCCAGTTCCAGGCTGCAGGCAGTGTACGTTGGGGGCAGGAGGAGGGCAGCGAGGCAGCTGCGCCTGCCGCGCAGTGTGAGGTGGGGCGGGGGCCTCAGAGGAGGTGCCACCGAGGCGAGATCAGAAGGGTGAATAGGAGTCAGCTGGGTAACAAAAGAATTACAGAAGGCAGCCAGGGTGCCCACACACCTGCTGCTTCGCTCACACATCGCACCTCCCCACCAGGCCAGGAGCCCTGTGGCCGATCACCTAGGAAAGCTGTGTGGACAGCAGCAGCACACCCCGCAGAGCTGCGGAACTAACTGCGGTCGCTGCTTTAGGTCCGTGCCTCCCTGCTGACCTCTAAGATTGCTGGTCACTCAGTGCAGTGTACAGATTCAGCCGAAGGAAGACACAAAGGTAAGGTGAGGCTCTATGCAGGTGAAGGGTAAAGCTGGGCCTGTCTCTGGTGCACAGTTTTCTCAAGGATACGTCAGGCTGTGCCAGGAAAGGGGGAGCCCTACAGCACAGTGCTGTCCCTACCCGGGAACCCACGGCCGAGCCCTATCCCGAGACAGTAATAAGGACTGTATGCTAGCAGGGTCACGGAGGGAAAGCAGAAGAGGTCCTGAACATGTGGCTGCATATTCTTTATAAAATAAACTGTTGCGTATCATATCATTTGAGGATATGTGAATATTTTTAAAAATTGAAGAAATAATGAGCTGAATAGCTCACAACATTTTTT
>PVIR01011212.1:0-47728 GCA_004026965.1 Petromus typicus
GCACTAACTCTTCTTTAAAAGTTTTTATAGAATTCAGCAGTAAAACCGTCAGGTCCAGGGCTTTTCTTTGTTGGCAAGTTTTTAATTACATTTTCAAATTCACAGATTGTTATTGAGGCATTGCTTTTGCTCTCTTGGATTCTATCAACTCCATGATTTTCTCTTTAACTTTATTAATCATCATGTTGACAGTGTCTAATAGCTCTGCTTTTATCTCAAAGATCAGTTCTGATTTCCATTTTACTAGATCTGCTTTGGTTACCATTTCCGAGGGCCCTGGAGACTGGGCTTCAAACTTCTCTATTTCCCTTCCCCCATGTTACCTGGAGGTGAGGATCTTTGTATCTGAGACTTTGAATGTTTCCTCATCTCTGACCTGCCTTGTTTCTGGCTCTGTTTGTTGCAAGTCACTTTCCTCCTAATAGTTAGGAACCTTAAAATAGCAGTGTTTCCTGGGTTGCTCTTTGCAGTCTGTATTGGGACCTAAAGAAAAACCCCTAGTTCTGGCACACCATATGAGGCACTCAATCAATACAGTCAGAACACCTTCTCCCGTCTGCTTTAGAGGCAGGGAGACTGTGGCTCCTGAACTGCCTGAGGTTCCAATGGGCCCACCTGCTCACCAATACAGAGTCTCTGGGCTCACTTGTGCAGTCTGCCTGGAGGCCAGTAGGCTGTAGGCCCTGTGCAGCTGCAATGGTAGGGGCTGTTGTTCCAACAGGCCCACCTATTCACCAATACAAGCTGACTGGATGTGCTTCTGCAGTTGCTGTGGAAAAAGTCAAACTTACCTGCTAACTTCAGTCCCTGGGTGCTCTTTCAGCATAGGCCTGGAAGCCAGCAAGCTCCAACCCCAGCGCAAATTTGGTGACACAGACTTGGTGCAGCAGTCGCCGTTTCCCAAGCCGCCTGCTGTTAAACTCAGTCCTTGGGCGCTCTTCCTGTGTGGGCCTGGAAACCAGTAAGCTCCAACCCTGGCGCAGATTCAGTGATGAAGACTCGGTGCCGAAGTCGCCGTTTCCCAAGCCGCCCGCTGCTAAACTCAGTCCCTGGGCACTCTTCCGGCGTGGGCCTGGAGGCCAGTAAACTCCAACTCCGGCGCAGATTCGGTGGCACAGTTGCTGTTTTCCGAGCCGCCCGCTGCTAAACTCAGTCCCTGGGCGCTCCTCCGGCGTGGGCCTGGAGACAAGTAAGCTCTAATCCCAGCGCAGATTTGGTGACACAGACTCTGCTGCAGTCGCTGATTCCCGAGCTGCCCGCTGCTAAACTCAGTCCCTGGGCGCTTTTCCGGCGTAGGCCTGGAGGCCAGTAAACTCTAATCCCGTCGCAGATTAGGTGACGCAGATTTGGTGACGCAGACTCGGTGCCGCAGTCGCCGTTTCCTGAGCCGCCCACTGCTAAACTCAGTCCCTGGGTACTCTTCCAGCGTGGGCCTGGAGGCCAGTAAGCTCCAACCCTGGCACAGATTTGGTGGCACAGTCTCCGTTTCCCGAGCTGCCCACTGCTAACCTCAGTCCCTGGGCGCTCTTCAGGTATGGGCCTGGAGGCCAGCAAGCTCCAACCCCGGCGCAGATTCGGTGGTACAGTCACCGTTTCCCGAGCCGCCCGCTGCTAACCTCAGTCCCCGGGCACTCCTCCTGCGTGGGCCTGGAGGCCAGCGAGCTCCAACCCCGGCGCAGATTTGGTGACTGTAGAAGATTTTTAATAAGATGAGATCCCAGTTATGGATTCCCTCTGCTAGTTCTCATGCCTTAGAGGTTTTTCTGATAAAATCTTTCCCTAAATTGATGTCTCCAAGAGTAGGTAGCTAACCTGTTTTGCAGCAAGTTTAGTGTTTCTGTTTTAATATTTGGGTTTGTAATTCACTTTGGTTTTAGTTTAGTGCATGGTGAAAAAGACAGGTCTAGCTTATACTTTAGCACTTTGAAACTCAGTTTTTCCAGCCATGTTTATGTTCTAATCTTTTCCACTGATCCTCAGGTCTGTTATTTTGCCAGTACCATGCATTATTTTATCACAATAACTTTGTAATTAGTTTCATGCCATGTCCTTGTTTTCTAGAATTGCTTTTGCTATTCTAAGTCTTTTGTGGTTCCAGATGAATTTTTGGATTATTTTCTCTAACTATGTGAAATTTGCTGTTGGGATTTTAATTGTGATTGTACTGAATCTGTATAGTGGTTGTGGGAATATAGCCATTTTGATGATATTAATTCTTCATGCCCAGGAACAAATGATGTCTTTCCATTTTCACTCTCCTTTTCAGAGTGCCGTCATTTTCAGAATAGAGGTCCTTAACCTCCTTTGTTAGATTGACTCCTAGATGTTTCATTTTTTGGATGCTATTGTGAAAAGAACTAATTCCCCAATTTCTCTCTCAGTGAATCAGTTGTTTGGTATAAAAAAGCAGTTGATTTTTGAGTGTTGACCTTGTACCCAGGTACTCTGCTAAATTTGGCATTTAAGTCTGGCAGTCCTTTGATTGAGTTTTCCGGATCTTTTACATAGAGTATCATGTCATCAACAAATAATGACATTCTAACTTCTTGCTTTCCTATCTTTATTTCTTTTGTTTCTTTCACTTGTCTAATTGCTGTAGCTAATGTTTCTAGCACTATACTGAGTAGGAGTGGCTAGTGGATGACTTGGTCTTCTTCCTAATCTCACCTTTTTTTAAATTTAAATCTTTATTGATACTTTACATATACACATCATGACTGTACTCAACAATGACAATTTGTACCAGTATATGACACAACTTAATTCTCATTTTTTCCTATAGCCCTACCCACCCTATCACCCACATCCCTATATACATAGACTTTGTTTCCTTTCTTTTTTGTTATACTCCCATTATTTTCCCCCCCTTCACCCCATTTCACTTTGAGGATTTTCTATTTTACAATATATAAGATACAATTCTAGAACTTATTTACATCTTTATTTTCTCATACCAGATAAAAGATGTGATATTTACCTATCTATGACCTATTTATTTCATTTATGAGGATATCCTCAAGGTATGTCCATTTAAGTATAAATGATTCAAACTTATCATTTTTTATGGCAGAGTAATACTCCATTCTATAGAAGAAACACAGCTTTTGAACTCTTGTAAATAGCTGTTATTAATTTGAGATAAAGTCCATCTATGACAATTTTCTGTACGATTTTGATCATGAGTGGGTGTTGGATTTTGTGGAATGCTTTTTCTGCACCTAATGAGAAGACCATGTGATTTTTGACCTTGAGTCTGTTAATAGCATGATGAAAACAGCAGGAGATTCCAACTCACTACACACAATAAAATGACTGCTATGAAGAAACCAACCAGTGGGCCTGGGGATTTATTTCAGTGGTTCTGGCATCTTCCTAGCAAGCTCAAGGTCCTGAGTTCGATTCCCAGTACCACTTATCACAATGCTGGGCATGGTTGCTCATACCTGTAATCCCAGAACTCAAGGAGAGGCAGAACTGCTGTAATTTCAAGGCTAGCCTGGGCTACCTAGTGAGTTCAGAGCCAGCCTGATGTTTAAATCTTATTTTTTTAAAAATACAGAAAGAAAGAGAAAAATTAAGAAACCAACCTACAACAAATGCTGGTGGGGCTGTGTGGAGAAAAGAACCCTTCTCTGCTGTTGGTGGGAGTATAGACTGATGCAAACACTGTGGAGATCAGAATGGAAATTCCTTAAAAAATTAAGATTAGAGGTTCCATATGACCTTGCTATTGCTGTGCTACGTATTTACACAAAAGAATTAAAAGATTTATATCACAGGAGCATGTGCATACTCATGTTTATAATAGCTCAGTTTGTGATAGCTAAATCCTTGAAACAGCTAAAATGTCCATGAATAGGAAACTGAATAAAGAAGATATGTATTTTTAATAAAATGAAGTATTACTCTGCCATAAAGTATGATAAACTTGAGTCATTTATACTCAAATGGATATCCTTTGAGTACATATACATAAGCTAAAAAAGTAGAATACAAATGTATAAATACTGCATCTTTTCTCTGGTATGAGAAACTGAAGGTGAAAATGAGTTATAAAATCTATGATATATATTGCAAAATAATAAAATGTCCAAAAGGCAAAGGGAAAAGAGGATAAGGGTAAGTAAAGAAGAGAGAAAAAATTGGATGGTAAAGAGAAATAGAAGGGAACAAAGCCTATGTGTTTAGGGACAGAAGGTTGTAGGGACAATAGGGGAGTGGAAAAATGAGAATTAAGTTGTGTCATGTACTGGTAAAAATTCTCAATGTTGATTATGATCTTACTGTATATATAAAATGTATAGGTGAAATCAACTTTTACAAAGAACTTCTATTGCAGTTTTCTGTAGGGTTTTATCATGAATCCATTTTGGGGTCTATTGAATGATTTTTCTGTATCTATTGAGAGGGTCATATGCTTTTGGTCCTTGACTCCTTTAAGACTGTGTATTTCAGTTATTAATTTACATTTTTAAGCCATCTCTCATCACTGAGAGAAACACAACCTGCTCAGGGTCTATGATCTTCTGATGATCTTCTGTTTCCTATTTCCCAGTATGTAATTAGAGGTTTTTGCATTTATATTAACTAGAGAGATTAGCCTATAGTTCACTTTCTTGGTTGAGTCTTTTTCTGCTTTGAGGAACTGAGACAAGGTTCATTTTGAGTAGTGAATTTGAGTCTTGTATCCTTTTAAATTGTATTAAAGAGTTTGAGAAACAGCTGCTTCCACTTTTCCCTAAATTTCTTGTAGAATTCAGCAGTGAAGCCATCAGGACCAGGACATTCTTTTGTCAGTAGAATTTTAATTACATTTCAATTTCTCTTATTGATATTGACACATTTAGTATTTTTATATCTTCATCTTTCAACTTTGCAAGTTAATATGTGTCTAGGAATCTATTTCTTCTTATTTTCCATCATATTGGAGTACTGCTTTTCAAAGTAGATAGTTTTGGTTTCACTCTTTTCATTTCTGATTACATTTTCACTGGTAATATTAGTACACATTATATACCCATCATAAACACAATTCACATTGAAAATTTTTACCAGTATATCAAATGAGTTAATTCTAATTTGTGCCCATTCCCCTACCTGTCCCCATATATATAAGCTTTGTTTCCTTTTTTTTTACAAACACATTTTTTTCTTTCCCTATGTTAGTTTCCCCTACTCCCTCTTATCCTTTGAACCTTTTCTATTTCACAGTATCTATCATATACTCTAGAATTCATTTACATCTGCAGTTACTAATACTAGAGGAACAATAGGGTATTTACACATTTGTGACATATTTATTTCACTTATGAGTATGTCCTCAAAGTACATTTATTTGAGTATAAGTGAATAACAACTATCTTTTTTTTTGGCAGAGTAATACTCCATTTTATTTTTAAAAATACATCTTATTTATCCAATCTCCAGTTGATGGGCATTTGGGTTGTTTCCAGGATTTATCTATCACAAACTGAATTCCTATAAACATGAATGCACATATATCACTGTGAAATTAATCTTTTCAGGATCAAATGGGATCTCTAATCCCAGTTTTTTAAAGAATCTCCACTCTGATCTTCACAGTGATTGCACCAGTCTACATTCACACCAACAGTGGAGAAGGGTTCCTTTCTCCCCACAGCCTCTCCAGCATTTGTTGCTGGTAAATTTGAGATGGCAGCCATTCATTGTGGAGTGAAATAAAATCTCAGTACTGTTTTAATCTGCATCACTGGAAAGACCTGTGATGTTGAGTGTCACTTCCTATGCTTTTTAGCTTCTTCTACTTCTTCCTCTGAAAAATGTCTATGAACAGTTTTTTATGTCTTTTGCGCTGTGTCCTGCTTTTTCAATGACTCCAATCAGTCTTATGCTATTTTTCTTTATATTGTCTAGGAGCTGTTGGATTGATTTCTGATGATCCTTTGCAATTCTCTATAAATTATTCCTTTCCTGTTTATTGGCTTCAATCCTATCCTCTAAGTCTGAAATTCGGTCCTCAGATTCATTCATCCTATTTCACAAATTTTCATTGGAGTTTTTAATCACTTGGAATTCTGAAGCTGTTTGACAAGTTCCATTGTTTTTGTTATCTGAGATTCTAGCATGTTCCCAATGTTTTCTTTAGTGTTGTTAATCATATCTTTCACTATTGGTAGTATCTGTGTTTTTATCTCAGAGACTATTTCTGATTTCCATTTTATTCAATCTTCCTTTGTTACTATTTCAGGGTCCTGGTCACTGAGCTTCAGTTTGCTCCATTTCCCTTTTCCCTGAATTCCCCTGTACTGGTGACCTTTGTATCTGGGTTTTTTAATTTTTTCTCATTTCTATTCTTTTGTTGTTGCTGATATTGGTTTCATTTCTTGCCTGTTATCTGGGCAATGTTTGTTGGAAGTCTCTTTCTTCCTAGTATTTAGAACCCTTAGGAAATAACTGCTTCCTTGGTTGTCCTCCTTGGATCTATAATGGCTCTTAAGTAAGTGCAGTTCAATGGTTGTGGTCAACAGGATTCCCTCACTCTTCCAGTGAGTGTTTTTTTGAAGTGGTGAACTAAGCAGAGGAACTCACCAAAAGCCTCTGTCTAGGTCTCAGTACCACTATTGCACTTATTCAGTGTCCACAGACAAGTAGATGGTGTCTCCAAAGCCTCTTCCCTATTCAATAGTCATGTCCAGTTTGGCCCACAAGAAAATAAAGATTCCAAAGCCTTCTGGTCTTGCCTTCATTATTAAAAAGCTGTGGGCCTGAGTGCTGCTTACTAGTGCCTGGGGCCCTTCTTGTCAGGTCCCATTTTGTGACCTCATGGTACCCTACTTGTCCAGTCTGTTTCTGTGGGCTTCTGGTGCAACCTTGGTGGCAGAAAAGCTGCAGGCCCGAGTAGTACCCAATGGCACCTGAGACCATTCCTGCATGGACCCACTGCATGACACTGCTGCTCCCTGTTTGTCCAGTCTTTCGGTGGGCCTCTGGCCCAGTCAGATGGCAGGAAAGTTGAAGGCCAAAGATGCATTTAATGGCACCTACGAACCTTCTGCAGGGACCCATCATGCAACCCTGCTGTACCCTTCTTGCCCAATCTTTCTGGGGACTTCTGGCTCAGTCCAGGTAGCAGGACCATGTGTCAAATTTTCAAAGAAAAACTCCTTCTTTTTTGTGATAAGGATGACTAAGGGCTTGTCAATATTATTCATTCTTTCAAAGAAAAAGTTTTTTGATTCATTAACTTTTGTATCACTCTCTTAATCTCCATTGCATTAATTTTTATCTGACCCTTATAATTTCCTCCCTTGTATGAGTCTGAGTTTTGTTCTGTTACTCTTCATCTAGGAGCCTTATATTCAGCACTAGGTTGTTAATCTGAGCTCACTCTATTTTCCTACTATGGGCATTTACTGCTATGTATTTTCCTCATACCACTGCTTTCATTATGTCCCATAATTTCCTGTATGTTGTACTTGCCTTATCATTTAATTATAGAAAGAGTTCAATTTCTGATTTAATTTCCTTTATGACCCACTTGTTGTTCAGGAGAGTATTATTCAATATTCACATACTCATGAATTTCTTGGAATATCTTTTGCTATTGATCTCTAATTTTAAAACACCATCTTCTGACAGTATACAGGGGATATCTTCAAATCCTTTGGGTTTACTTAATCATGTTTTATGAACCCACATGTAGTTTATTTTAACAGGGAAGAGTGTGTATTATGATTTTGTGGGACGGAATGCTCTAAAGACATCTATTGAATGCTTTTGTTCGAAAGTTTGGTTCAGTTCTAGTATTTCATGGTTGATTTTTTTGTCTACTTGATCTGTCCATTTGTGACAGACAGACAGTGGTCTGTCTATCTGATGTCTCCAACTGCTATTGTACTAATGATTATTTGGCTTTTCATATCCATTAGTATTTGTTTTATACTAGGGTTCAGTAGATTTGGTGCATATATGTTTATGAATGTCATCCCTTTCTTTTGGATTGTCCCTTGAACAAGGATGTATTGATCTTCGTTGAATGCCTAAATTAGTTTTAGGCATTTGGAGTTTACTTTGCATGCAAATAAGGTAGCCACTCTGGCTTCTTCAGGTTTTCTGTCACATGGAGAATTGTTATATATCTTTTTGCTTTCTGTCTATGGATTTCTTTTTGTATTATGTGTGTTTCTTGTATATAGCACACTGTCAGATCTTGCTTCTTAATCAATTCTGCCAATCTATTTCTTTTAATTGATAAATTGAGGTCATTAACATAGTAAGAACTGATGTGTTAACTTACTGTAGTCATGATATTTTCCTGTATTTAGCTCTTTTCTTATTTTATTTTTAATTTCTCCCATCTGCCATATAATTTCTTGCCTTACCTAATGATTTCACGCTGTTAGGCCTCATGGAGTTGTAACCACAACTGTCATTTTCTTAGGATATTGTTTTGAACCTTTGGAAACACTGGTTTGGTGTTCATGAATTTTCTCAGGTGATCTTTGTCAAGGAGGTCTGTTATTTCCCTGTAGATTTTTATATATTGTTTTGCAGTACACATCAATCTAGGTTAAAGGTTGTTTTCTCTTGGGGTTTGAAATACTTCACTTCAGACTCTTCTTGACTCAAGTGTTTGTATTGAAAACTCTCCTATAATTCTCATGAGTTTTCCTTTGTATGTGATTTATTTCTTTTCTCTAACTGCTTTCAATATTTTGTTCTTCTATTGGGTTTCTGGTATCTTTATTATATGCCTAGTTGTAGAGTTTTTAAGCACAGTTATTTAGAATCTTTTATGTCTCACTTATTTGTATGCCAAATTCTTTTCTTTAGCTTTTAAGTTTTCTGTCATTAGATCTGTGAACAGCTTTTTATGCCATTTGAACTATCTTCTGTTTCTTCATTGACTGTGATCAGACTTACGTTGTTCTTCTTTGCATCAAGTAGGAGCCACTGAACTGATTTCTTATGGTTCCTTACTATGTTTAAGGGTTCTTTCCTTTTATGGTCACTAACTACAACTCTCTCTTTTATGTCTGAAATTCTATCTTCATATTCATCAGTCCTACACCATAAGCTCTCAGTGGAGTTTTTAATTTTTTGAATTATTATTTGAATGTGTTTATTGGCGTATTGTTTTCTATGCTGAGATTCCATCATGTTCCAGATGCCCTCTAATAATTCATCTTTGTCTTTTACCATGATTATTGTCTCTGTTATTACCTGAAACACTATTTCTGATTTCATCTCTTCCAGATCCTTTTTTGTTGCTAGTTCAGAATGTCCCTACTTATGGTGCCCAATCTGAGGCACAGTTGCGAGGCCTCCTCCTCCTCACACAATTCTTTGATGGGAAGTCTGAGCCTGAGCTCTGGAGAAGTCAGGGTAGAGTCACCAGGTCCCTGCCAAAAGCCCATTCAAACCAAAATCACTATAATAGATGTTAATTAGTTCCACACATTTTATTACACCCATATCATTTCCCCAGTATGAGAAGCTGAAGGTACAAATGAGTTCCAAAATGTATAATAGACAGTGTAAAATAGGAAAGAAACTTTGGGGAAAAAGTGGGGGGGGGGATGAGGAGAGGCAGAAAGTAAAGAAGAGAAAGAAAAAATTTGATGGAAAATATCAAAAAGGAAAACAAAGCTTATGTTTATAGAGGTTTGGGGATAGTAGGGTGGGCAGTGGAATGGAAAAAAATGAGAAGATGCGCCATGCATAGGTATAAATTCTCAATGTGGAATACAATCATTATGCATAAAATATTTCAATAAAATCAATAAAAAATGAAAATAAATGTAACATTAAAAGATAAGTGGATCCAATTTTTTTTAAGATAAGGTCTCGCTTTCTAATTCAGGCTGGCCCTGAATGCACTACATCACTCAGGCTCAATCTCATGACAATCCACTTGCCTCTGCTTTCCAATTTCTGAGATTACAGGCATGGGCCACGACAGCTGGCATTGTGTTATGTGGTAGGAAGGATTGAACTTGGGACCTTGCACTTGCCAGGTAGATGCTGGAATCACTGAGCAAAATAAATCCCCAGCCCAATTTCAAAGGTGAGCCATATTTTAAAGGTGTCAAAGATTTATGTGAATTATAAAATAATAATTTTCTACTTTATTTTTATTCAGTGTTACTTAATGTGTATTTATAGATTTTTGTTTATTAAAATACAACTGCCTTTGAGTTTACAAATATTTAACCTAAAGTGTGACTAACTTACTCAAAATGACTCCTTTCTAAAAACTGCATCTATGGATGCAAATTCGATACTTGGTCCCACATACAACAATGTTGGACTTAGTGGCCGGTAATGCCAGCTCTTGGGAGGCAGAGGCAGGAGGATTACTGAGAGTTCAAGGCTGGCCTGAGCCACACAGTGAGTACAAGGCCAACCTGAACTATAAAGTGAGACCCTGTCTCAAAAAGCTAAAAAATAAAATAAAATACAGATGGATTTAAATACTAGAAAAAGACATACATGAAATATGTGGAAAGAGAAATGAGAAAGTAAAAAAAAGAAGAAAAGAACATCTAAAAATTCATGATGGGCAATTGTGTGTTTTTATATGTGGTTCAATACATGAAAAATAACAGAAAGAGAAGAGTGTATAAGGGAAGCATCTTACCACCTGGCTATCAAGCCAAGGGATTTTTTCATCAATTCTGCCTTCATCTTTAGAAAAAAATGTAGTCTTTCCAGCTTTGAGGGTGCGTTGGATAAGACACTATCAATTCCTGTCTTTCTTTCAATATTATTTTCCCCAGATTATTCTGTGATTTCCAAAGGTTTTTCTATTGATGTCTCCTTTGTTCTCTTTATTTATATCTGATCTATACCTCTATGGCCTCCCAGAAATATAAAAAGCAAATCCAAAAATCTGAAGTGCAAAGTAGATAGACAAGACCTTGAGAAGTTTTGAGTTGTTGTAGCACAAAAGGGAATCTACCTGTGAGAGTCTCAAATCCCTCTGCTTGACAACAGCAAAGCTGCAGTTTCTTACATGTGGTTTATTCTCAGGATCCTCAACACAGGAAAACTTAAAAAGAACGGTAGATGGTCTATCCATCAGCCAAACAACTCACATTTTTATACTGATGAATGGTGCATTTGTTTCTTTCTTTATATTTGTTTACAGACTTGCTAACTTTAATAATTTTCTAACTGACTTAATATTTCAGTTCTCAATTATCTGACTTAATCACAGCTTCCTAGGGTATGTTGATGTTCTATAGCAATACATGTTTCTCTAAGGCTTGGTTGCAGTTAACATTATTGCCTGTGATGTTCTTTGGGTCCACTGACACTGTTTCTGAAATTCCCTACTCCAGATCAATATGGCAATGCTTGTCTGAGATCCCAGGGATGCAGGAAGAAATATTTAAAGAAGGAAGTCACTCTTCACTAAGTCTGAGGTAGGCTGAATTTGATCATTTCCATGTGATCACTGTGTGGCCTGTGGTGCTCAATCATTCCTGAGTAATGAAGAAGGAGCATTCAAGTGAATGCTGAGTGCAACAACTTCTCTTAGATATTTGCACAACTCTTCTTTTATCTTATTTAAATGTTTACCTTTCAGTTAATCCAATCCTTCTTTCATCTGGATTTATCAGACTGAATGAATTGATGGACTTTCCCTGTGCTTACTAACTAACTAAATTACTAACATTCAAATCAGTTTCAATTGACCAGATTCTAACAACATACACTTTGAACTAACAATGTATAATGTTTTTCTTTGATACTCTAGCATGAGCAAATCCTTCTGATTATTATGATTAAATATTATAGACAATATTTTCATAGCACCATGTTAAGATCTGGCACTGTGGATAAGTAAAGTTCACTGTTTGATGAAGGGTTACAGTATATTCATTGGAGATTTAAAAACCCATTTAGTGTCAGGAACTGTGGACAACTTACTGGAATTTAGGACCTACATACTTGGAATTACAGATGTCTGTCCTCCCCTGAATGATCAACTACTGGGATTATTCAGACATCTGCCTCCCCTGCAGGATTTTAAACTCCAAGTATTACTGCCCTGGATTATTGGCCTTAAGACTTTCTGGAACTTACTAGGATTTAAGGATGTCTGCCTTTCCCTACGTGATCTTCAACTACAGAGATCATTGTGGGATTGCCTTGTTTTATGCATGCTAGAATTATGGGTGTAAAGGCTTTCTGGAAAATAACAGTGCATGAGCTTGGGAGCGGTTCTGCTGTTACATTATTTGGCCTTTTGCTGCAATTGTTTTCAGGAGCAACAGTTGAGCCCAGAGCTCAGAGTTTTTCTCACGGTTCCGACTTTGTTGTATATTGGTTATGAATCCTTTTGCTGTGAGACTAACAGGGGACTAGAGTTTGCCGCAAGGGTCCTGGCTATGTCCTTTTACCCTGTCGTTCAAAATGTAGTACAAGAATAACTAAATTTTTTCCCCTAGAGTATTTCTATATGTTTTGCTATGACTTTCTCAAAGAATTATAGTCTTTGAATCAATAACAATCACAATAATGTAATCATATTGTTTCTCTTGGACTTTTCCAGAGTATTTACTTTGGTATATTTCTAATACCCTCAGGTTGAAAAGTTAATATTTATTTCAGCATGTCAAATAAAACTTTAGCATGTTAAACTGAGAAGTATTTATGTTCCCAGCCTGAACTCAATGACAAAAAGAAGCAATTTATACCAGAACAACTGAGTGACTGATTAAAGTTGAGTGGCTGTGTGCATGATGCCTATCTCCCTGCTCACAGAACAGATGCAGAGCTGAGCTGGCTAACTGAGCCTGGAAAGTCACTGTACACACCATGAGTAATAGTAAAAAAATCAATCATCTACACATCTACTCAGCAAGGCTGCCATTTCAGGTCACTAAGTCCTGGTGCATTATATATACACCTGATGGTGCAGATGGTGAGAGAGCGCTGGTCTGGGAAACCGGCACTGCAGATTTATGGTCAGTGTTAATGGAGGAGGCTTGGAGAGGGGGCTCAAAGGAGAAAGTGACTGGCAGCCTCCTCCAGCTGTCACTCTTGCTGCCAGATCTACAGGACAATGGAGTCAGCAGAGACCAAGAGAGATATCAGAGAGGAAGAGGGATATGGACAGTAAATATGAAATAAAAGTGCATGAATTGGTGGTAACTTTATACAGATAATTCAGTGGTGTACAGGATGTAAGCAACTGGACAGAGAAGAGATGTTGCAGCAGAGAGGCTAAAAAAAAGTCAGAATCATATCTACAACATTTTAGCCTTAAGACAAGTTCACATTTGAGTCTTTTTTTGAGTGATGAGTAGGGAACAGGCAGCAGATGCTGCTTCCCATACCAGTTACCTATGCATAGACCCACTATGCTTCATGGTATCCAAAGTATACATGTAGTTCCCCAAAGTCTGAAATAAATGAGAATTTTTTCACATTACATGCCCTGCCTTCCCTGTTTCTTTCTGAGAGATGCAGAAATAATTTAACTACATGATTGCAATGAAAATAAATGTTCTTTATTAGACAGAAGCCAGATACTGAAGGAACTCCATAATTTTCCCTGTATTCAGTAGTTGTTCTCAGGGGGAAAAGAAAGGCCTTTTAGTGGTATTTGTGGCCCAGGGCATGAGCCACACCAGCCACCACCTTCTGGAACGCAGCCTGCACTACAGGGGTGAGTTCCGCACCATGGCGCTCAGCCAGCACGATGATGATCACGTTACCCAGGAGCTGTGGGGCAGAAACGAGAGATGTGAGCATCCCTAGTTAGACACATAATACTCCAACCTCATCTCTACCTGGCCTTTTGCCTACAACCAAAAACCAGCTGCAAAATAATAGCTGAATAATGGCTATCACCAAAAGCAACTATTCTGTTGCCCAGAATTTATAGACAGAAATATTTATCCTTCATCCCATTACTCAGAAAATATAGTGTCGCTACTGTTGCTCCGCTCTGTGAAAAAATACAATACATTTTATCCTCTTTGTCTAGAGAGACTAGAAAATATTTAAAAGAAAAAACACAAAACATAGAGGAACTGAAAAAAATATTCTGAAATAAAAACCTTAAGAAAATAATAAGAAATTATACAAAGGAAAAGAATAAAAGTAGTAGAAGAGGAGAGAAAAGAATAGTACTGAGCACAGAATAAAATGTACTAAATGCCTCTCAGGAGTCCACACTGACACGAACAGACACGCCTTTGTCATTCTAAGTGAATCCCTAACATTAATGCCCTGTGCTCATGAGAAAAACTTGGCTATAGAAAGAAAAGAGGAAGGTTATGTCACTGAGCTCTGTCCCACAGACTCACCCTGAAGTTCTCAGGATCCACGTGCAGCTTGTCACAGTGCAGCTCACTCAGCTTAGCAAAGTGGGCACTGAGGCTGTCCACGTGCTTCAGACCTTCACTGAAGGAATGCAGCACCTTGGCACCATGAGCCTTCACCTTTTCATTTGCCAGAATAGCAGCAGCGGAGGACAGGTCCCCAAAATGTTCAAAGTACCTCTGGGTCCATGGGTAGACAATCAGCAGCCTGAGGTGTAAAAACAGACCGTGGTGAGAAGAAAGTCAGTGCCTGTCAGAAACCCAGGAAACCCTTGCTCCCACACACCCAGCTTCCACTGCATCCCCAGCATCTTAGAACCATATACCAACCTGGCCAGGGCCTCACCACCAACTGCGTTCTCGTCCACCTTCCCCCACAGGCCAGTGATGGCAGCCTTCTCCTCACCAGTCAGATGCACCATAGTGTCTGTTTTGGGTTGCTCGTGAACACGACTGTGTCAGAAGCGAGTGTAAGGAGAAGTTTGTCCTCCCCTTCCTTTTATGCCCAGCCGTAGCTCATGCCCTCCTTGCCCCTGAGAGTAGATAGGCCAGTGCCAGGGTGTGGCTCTGCAGGGTGACTTTTGATCAAGGACAGCTGTAGCTTCTCTTGGCAGTCCTGGCACTGTTTCAGGACTTTGACTTCAGATGTTCAGCTCACCCGTTAAGTATCTTCTGGCCCGTTCCAGCACCACAATTGTCCCTTTGTAGAAACTTTACACACTCTTTGGAATAACCCCTCCATAGGTTCTTTAGAGTTCAATTCCTTGGCTTTATGCCAGGCATAAATTGGGCACAGAAACTGGAACGGCCTAGCCTGTTGAGATCCAGTTTGGGTGAATGTATGAATAGATGTACTGTGTCTCCAAAACATGCAAAGTAATAACAAAGTCAAAACAGATTAGCTTCTCATTTCTCTTTATTTCGATCAAAGCCTTCTGGTAAGACAATAAATATTCATCCATTCATTTGTCAGTGGTTTTGTGTATTTTATTATTTCTTTAACTTGGCCAGCTAGCCAAATAAATGATATTTTTAAAATAGAATAAATCAGGGGGCCAGGGAGTTAGCTCAGTGGTTCTGGCACCTGTCTTCCAAGTGCAAGGATCCGGGTTAAATCCCCGGTAACCACATATAATACTGGGTGTGGAGACTCACATCCAGCAGCAACCAGTACCACATACCACAGTGCCAGGTGTGATGGCTCACTCCTGTAATCCCAGCACTCGGGAGGCAGAGGCAGGAGGATTTCTGTGATGTGAGTTTGAGGCTGAGCTCAGGGCCAGCCTGAACTACAAAGTGAGACCCTGTCTCAGAAAAACCTAAAAAATGAAAAATAAAAATAGAATAAATCAGAATTAAGATAGAGTACATAAATATTTTTCATAATATTAGTTTTCTCCTATAAACTATAAAACTCTCAATTTTTCTTCCTTTATTATAATCAATGTCCCAGAATAAAATTCAAATTTTCTTTGTAGCTTTATATAAATTTTTTAATTTGAATCTTTATTGGTACATTATATATACACATCATGATCACACACAACATTAAGAATTTGTACCAGTATATGATATGACTTAATTCTCATTTTTCCCCATTCCCCCACCCATTCTATAACTCTTAATCATAAGCTTTGTTTCTCCTTTTTACCATCACGTTATTTTTCCCCTTGTTACTTACCTACACACTTCATCATAGATATGTAAATATCATATCTTTTCTCTGGTATGAGAAAATGAAGTGTAAATGAGTTCTAGAATGTATGATAGATATTGTCAAATAGATTTTTAAAATTGATTTTATTGGTACAATTATATACAAACAACATGATCACATTTAACACTGAGAACTTGCATCAGTACATGATACATCTTGATTCCCATTTTTCTCCTTGCCTCTGCTCTTCCTATAACCACTGCCCCCTATATACACAAACTTTGTTTCTTTTTTTTACTATCAAGTTTTTTCTTTGCCTTCCCCCCCCAACTCACCCTTGTACTTTTCTTTGTGCATATTTTCCCCCTATTGCACATTAACTGTTATACCTTTTGGCTATCATTTACATCTATTGTTTTTCACATGAGAGAAAATATACAGTACTTACATACCTGTGTCCTATTTATTTCACTTATGAATATGTTCTCAAGGGACATCCACTTCAGTATAAATGATTCAATTTATCATTGTTCCTTGCAGAGCATTTACATGATATTGACATCCTCTAAACTGGATATAAATAAAGATCTCAAATTCAGAGGATTGTTGTTGGTACCTCATACTAAGTATGCTTGTAAGTCTGTATACTTATGTGAGGGTGATATAAAAAAAAATTACATTTCCATTCACTGCAAATTCCCTAGTGTTCTTTAGTTACAAGCTCAATTCTGAATGTCTCACTAGATCAGGAGAAGGTGATGGTTAAATGTCTGCCTTTAGAGCGATAAGTAGAACACTATCTAACCACCTCAAATGACATTGGGTATAAATTGAAAATCAAGGTGGTAAAATCTGGGAAAAAGCAAATGCTTGCTCTATTGCACAACTGTCTGCATTGTGTCTGCCTGGAATGGGCCATGCCAGTGTGTCATCTTGCTTTCTCTGCTGACTTGTTCAGTGGTGGACACTGATGCCAAGTAAGAATCCAGACTACCCTATGTTTGCAGTGCTTAGATCTTGACTCCCATCCAGCCTCTGATGTTAAGTCCCAATTATGATTCAAACTCTAAAGAGAGAGGGGAAGTCACCCAGGTCCTTGTTTCTGCACAATGCCATTTGGAGTTCTGAAAAGCATTTCCATTGCCACTTCAAAACATCCAAGTAAGCTTCTACCTGGACGTTGCACTTAGGTGCTATCTAGATTTTCCCCAGATCTCTCTCTAATTTTATGATCTCTTAATCAATGCCTTCAAATTACCTACATCTGAGAATGGCATAATGGAGTATATTGGATTTGTCTCCCTTTATTCATTTCTGCCTTGGTCTTTAATATTTATTTTTTCCTACTCACAGAGTTCTCATTGTTCTTGTTTTTCTAATTCTTTGAGATGCAGTGGTAAGTTGTTTATTTTTAAGTGTGTTTAAAATGGATTTTAATTATATCTATGCTTCATTCAAAACGGCTTTTGAAGAGAAAGTTTTATTCAGAAATAACAAGTACTTAGCTCTGCTCACCATTTTACCAGCACGTACTCCTAGGGAACAAAAGCAAAGTCAACTGGTTTTGAATGTCTTTGGTCTTCATCCCACAAATGATGGGATGGCTGTAATCATGTAGAGTATGACCACTAAGATGTGGATTTTTCCAGCTTTGTATTGGATAGGAGTGGTAAGAGTGGACATCTTTGTCTTGTTCCTGATCTGAAAGGTTTCAGTTTTTGATCACTTAGTATAATGTTGGCTATTGGTGTCTCATAAATAGCTTTTATTAGGTTAAGATAAAGTCCATCTGTGAATAGCTTATTTTATTTATTTTATTTATTTATTTATTTATTTATTTATTTTTAGACAGGGTCTCGCTTTGTGGTTCAGGCTGGCCCTGAGCTCAGCCTCCAACTCACATCACAGCAGTCCTCCTGCCTCTGCCTCCTGAGTGCTGGGATTACAGGTGTGAGCCACCATGCCCGGCACTGTGGTGTGTGGTACTGGTTGCTGCTGGTGTGAGTCTCCATACCCAGTATTGTATGTGGTTACCGGGGATCGAACCCAGGTCCTTGCGCTTGCAAGACAGGCGCCGGAACCACTGAGCTATATCCCCGGCCCAAGCTCATTTTATTATTCTTTAAGAACTTACTGCCATTACATTTAAAAATACAGAAACCTGATTTTTTTAATTTCTCCTTGGAATAAATTCTTTAAAAAACTATATTTTATTGAATAAGCTCTGCATATATCTACAGAAATATGGTACTCTAATATTTATACTCAATATATTAGACCTGAATTTCTTCTACTAGGAAAGAAGTTATTTCTATCTACCTGTGAGACATTTATTCATTCAGAATTGAAAATAAATGGAAAACATGAAGGGCGTTTGCTAAGTTTCCAGGATTTGGTTGATCAGGACAAATGAGATATTTGTAATCTATCAGTCTCAAGTTTCATTGATACAAACTGTATTTTCATGGAGATGCTAAAAAAAATATTTTGGGCTTTGTTACAAAGATATAAAGAAAAGAATAAGCCAAGAGGACTCATTTTAAGAACAGAGGTCAGTGAATTAGAAAAAAAAAAAGATTCCATCATATGACAGCCAAGGATCCTGCTTACACTCTTTAGAAGGACTGGCTTAGGAGTTCTGCTCAGAGTATTTTTCCTTTAATGTTCCTAATGTCCACAGCCAGTACCGTATGTATTCACCCTGTCCCTCCTGTAAATGTGCCATCGTTTTTTGTAAGACTTGAGGATGTAAGATACATGAATCAAGGAATAAAATCTTTATTCTGAAGCTTTATAAGTTAGAGGATGGAGCACCCATAAAGTGAATAAGCAGAAATAATTAATGAAATAATTTTATATATTATGAAGGAAATTAATATCGACTCAATAAGAATGGAGCATGATTCATTTCAGATGAGTGTCTCTAGGAAGAAAGGATTTTAGATGGGGCTAGAAAAAGAAATAATTTGCTATGGGAAAAACGTAAGAAAAATGTTTAGAACTTGGACATACATTCAGATCTCCGAAGCAGGAAAAAATAAACTGTTGTTGTATTAGAAAAATAAATAATGTTCCAGTGAGACAAAAAGATACAGTTAAGAATATAGGAGATACTGTGTCAAAGGAAGTGTAGTCCTAATAACATAGGACTTTAGTGGTAGGGAGAGAGAAACTTAAAATATTACATTCCTAGTCATGACAAACCTTCTGCACCCTTAACTGTTATTTCAGACCAACCCTGTTTGTCGCTTTATTTTGAGGTGACTATTGTTACCTATCAGAGAGAATCAGCTAGCCTTTCATCTGTTAAAAACCTTGACTCGCCCCGATCTGTGTGGCCATGTGGATTCTTGCATATAAATGTTTCCAATTACAGTGTGTTGAATGGAAACATCATGATTCCTGGTTCCTTGTTCCCAATAACAGTTGGCTTCTTGATATGCAATGCCAAAAGAATATTTGAAGGAAAAAAATCAGAGAAAAAGATAGATTAAAAATGGATACTGCTCAAATTTTTGCTGGACTGACTAGGTGAAAGGATTCCATGAAATATATGAGCCCTATTTATTCTGTTTAGAAACATGTTTAAAGAGAGACCAGTGATTGCTTAAAAGCACAATGATCATTTGTCTCTCACTCCTGTCATGGAAACATGAAGTCAAACTTAAAAAGTAATTCACAGAAGTTCTGCCCAAGTATGGAGAAAATGAAATCTCTAATATAGTTATAGGTGCCAGGATTTGCCATGCTAACTTCAAGTATAAAGGTCTTGGTCTTTGATAGAACAGTTTGACTGAGGCCTCAGGTGAAGTTCTGAGCAGTCAGGTTATCACACCCTCAGGAGCTGCAGTGAATACATGGTGTGTGGGTCCCAGGCGATGCATGGCCTCATCCCATCCTACTCCCTCACACTGGGTGAGTTCCCTCAGCCACCACTTCCTCCTCCATTCCTTCTACTCATTCTAGATGTGTCCACCCTTCATTTTTTTAAATCTTTATTGGTACATTATGAATACACATCATCATCGCATTAAACATTGAGAGTTTGTACCAGAATATGACATGACTCGATTCTCATTTTCCCCTTTCTCCCTGCCCTGCAACCCCCAATCCACTATATACATAACCTTTCATTTTTTTTATTATTATCATATTCAGTTTCCCCTCATTATTTGCACCCATTTTTTTCAGACTTTACTGCCACCCTGGGATTGTAACCATCACTTTCTCTTTCAAGTCACCACCCACATTTGATCTGTACAATTTAAAATAAAATATTTCCTCTCCACAGTGCTGCTTCTGTTGAATGGGACTCTGCTTCTCATCTGGAGGCCTTTGTATATTTCAGCTTTCAAACTTCTTTGCAAAGACATCATGTGAATAAGCATTTTGCATGCATAAGTACATTGCTTTTCAAAAAAAACCTTATTTCTTGAGCCACTTAATAGTCTAAGAATATTTATTGTTTTCTATTCTGACAGCATGGCAATGATTTTCATTTTTACAGTCACATCTATCACTATCTGCTCTTGGCTGATACTGCCCCTGTGTTTAGTCTTGTACTTTCACATTGGTTGCCCAAGCTCATTGGTTGTAGACTATGAGCCTTATTACTATTCACATAGGCTTTCTCTCCTACACACTATTTATTACTCCCTCCAAAAAAGGGATTATTTGTGTCCTAACTGTAACTTTATTTTAGTGCATGCTACATTCTGCCAGAAGATAATGCACAGTGATTCCATATGTCTTAATCTTGGCTCCCCATTATGACAAAAGGATCCTTTGGAAAAGATCAAGCTGGTGTTGAATCGTGTGGGTTT
The DNA here is from genome assembly GCA_004026965.1 of Petromus typicus. Lineage (NCBI taxonomy): Eukaryota > Metazoa > Chordata > Mammalia > Rodentia > Petromuridae > Petromus > Petromus typicus. The sequence continues at coordinate 20,799 of PVIR01011212.1, forward strand.
TTTCAGGAAAACTCCCAGTGATCTTTTAACTCATCCCCTTATCTCCAAATAATTGCAAAAAGACGTGGCAAGGCGATCTTCAAAATATACATTAGAATAAATTAAATTAGTGGTCTTCATTTAGTCCTTCAATTCCTGCAAAGATTTTCTTTTTACTTTTAATGAAATTTTGAAATTTGGCATGAGCCATGACTTTTCTTTCTCATTTACCATTTACAGACTCCTTTTCCTCTCTGCAGTGACTTTTGCCACACTGCCCCACTGGACCCTGCCTGTTTAACTAAACCTCGCTCTTTATAGAACTTTCCTCCATCTTTTCTGTCTTGATCCATCACTGGCAAATGTCTTTGATGAGTCCATACTTGCTTCTCAAAGAAGCTTTCATTTCTTCCTACACTGCAATACACCTTTCAACCCATAATCATTTTCCCTGTAACACAGGAGACCTGGAAGACAGAGAAGACAAAATACCAATTTTTGATTACTGAAAAGAATGTTTTTATTGAACAGAAGCTGTATTCTCAAGGCTCAGCCCAGTCCCCATGTGCTGAAGAAAGGTACTGGGATACACAGGAACACTAGTGGACTGGAAGGCGGGCTCAGTGGTACTTGTGGGCCAGAGCAATGGCGACGCCGGACACTAGTTTCTGCCAGGCAGGCTGCACATCAGGGGTGAATTCCTTGCCAAAGTGAGTAGCCAGAACAATCACTAGCACGTTACCCAGGAGCTGCAGATGAAACAGGGCAACACACAGACATGTTAAGTGAGAGAATTTGCAAGGGGAAGAAATGACTTCGTACCTACCCTCACTGAAAATAGCAGCACCAAACTGCCCACCCAATCATTTTTAAAGAGCTAGAGTTCAATTTCATTTTCATGAGCTCCCACTTAACATTCTGCCTGTCTGTATCTTTGGCCTTCTCATTTTATCATTTCTGTGTGCTTTTGTTCCTTTCCTTTTCACTCAGTAATTCTTTAATTTCTATAAACATGATTTCTATGCTAAAAAGGTTCTTTGTGGCAGTTTAAAATCTTCACCTAATATGAAGCAAGCTTTTCTTTGGTCACAATACTGAAATAGAATTTAACAGATCCTAGAGAATTTGTTTTATGTTGACAAAAATTTTCCTAAAAATTTTTCCCAAAATCTATATCTAAAGTCCTTTAATTAGGACACACACATCAATTCTCCTTTCTTAAGATAGCGTGCGTCTACTGAAAGCCAAATTCTAGCTCTGCTTGCCAAATCTTTTCTCAAACTTCAGGATAAACACGTCCTGTTCTGGCAAAATCTTATGAACAGCTGTAAGCAAATTCGGGGTTTCTAATTACCATGTCATCCCGCTTGTTAAACACGTTGGTTTTGGTTATGTTCTAGGACATCTCTCTATCTAAGCTAAAGACTTCAAGATCTTTGTTGACATTTCATTCATAGTGTCAGCTTCTATTATTGTCTCCAAGTAAAACACCAGAAGAGCCCATGAGCTCTTCTCTAACTCACCCTGAAGTTCTCAGGATCCACGTGCAGCTTGTCACAGTGCAGCTCATTCAGCTTAGCGAAGGTGCCCTTGACATTGTCCAGGTTCTTAATGGCTTCTCCAAAGGAGGTCAGTACCTTCTTGCCATTCTCCTTGCCCTTGGGGTTGCCCATGATGGCAGAGGGAGAAGACAAGTTGCCGAAGCAGCTGAAGAATATCTGAGTCCAGGGGTAGACGACGAGGAGTCTATGAGATAGAATAACAGCACAGAAAATCAAAGATATTGAAAAATCTTGAGTTTCCTAGACAATTGCCAGGGTCAGCTTCCTGCATTGAGAAGCTGTACTTACCTGTCCAAGGTTTACCCTCCTGTCTCCTCCACATTCACCTTGCCCCACAGAGCATTGATGATACTCTTCTCCTCAGAACTAAAATGCACCATGATGTTAAGTCAAGGAGCTTGCTGGTGACAACCAAAGAGTCAGAAGCAGGTATGTACTGCTGCTGGAAGGTACTGCCTTTTATTCTTCACTAGTGAAGTTCTGGCCCTTTCTTTTCCCCATACTTTGAGGTCATTGGTCATACCAAGCTGTGTCCCTTAGCTGTGTGGCCAGGTCAGAGGAGGGTCAGTGGCAAAGAATGCACACTCAGTTTATGATAAAGTGTGCTGGGGTCCAAGACAGCCTTTTTGTTGTTGTTGTTTGGCTTTTCCTCCAACTATAACACAATTCTTTAGTTATTCTCCCCTTTTGCCCTCTTCTACCCCCATGATATCAGCCAATATAATATCTATCTATACCACCCACCTTTTTCAGGTTGAGGAACTAATTTTGAGATGGGAAATAGTTCCAGTACAAACAAGTTTGACATTTGAGTTCATGATGATAATAACAAAAAAAATAACATCAGGAAATAATTGAATGCTGGAGACATGGAATCTCTTTGGGTTCTAACAATCTTAAGGATTTGAATTATAACTAAATCTGCTATATCTTTTCTCAAGAAAACAAGAATGGCATACAGTTATTTTTGGAATTGGAACACAGTACAGAGTGTTTCACAGTGGAACTATCCCTCAATGCCAAGGCAGATTACCAGGTTGTGATTTCTTACACAGCAGACAGAGCAACACTGCATCTTGTATTTCAGAGAATCCTTTTCTCCCTTTCTCTGGGATGAGAGAAGTAGTTAGTTCTTCAGGGGGGATTGCTCTGAGCTGTCTTTTTGCTCTTCTGTCTTTACTTCTCATCAGTGAGATAGCTCAGGATGCAGAGATTATTTTATACCAAGATTTGTGATCAAAATGACAAACAAGTTAACTGATATGTTATCATGCAAGAGGTTAAGGTACTTTTAGTGATTCATGTAGTCACAAGGGCAAGAGATTCAGATTCTTCCAGGGTCTTTGTTTTTCCAATATGAAAAACAAATGTGGCAACTTTCTAGCTCTTATGTATTGGAGGTGAAAGAGAAGGTCTATGTAGGTATTTGATTTCATCTGTACACATGAAGGATATTTTTATGTCACTCAAGATATATCTAGTAATATAGTCATTATTATCCCAAAGTCACAGAAGTTATTCAGCTGTCAGGAGGACAGAGCTGGAGGCTGCAGAATACAGGAAACAGTAACACAAACTCAAGTTGCGCTAAGTCCAGAAATGTTTCCTTCTATCACTATACTCTAACCATCCCTTCTTAACTTCTGCTTCTTTCCAGTTCGCCGTCTATTATTTCTATTCTTTCATTCTTCTACCTTTTCTTTTTGCCCCTGCCAGATGTGGAAGTTTCTTTGCTGCCATGTTTGGGTTTTTTGTTGTTAATTTTTATTTTGTTGTTGTCTTTGTATTTCAGTGCTCTGAGTGATGCTGGGTTCTTTTTCACTTAGTGCCATGGCTCTTTTTCTCATGTCTCCATATCCCAAGTTAATCATGCCTTGATATTTATGATACTTTCTTAAGGTGTGGCACAAACACTACTAACACGTGACAGTGTTTTTTTTTCATTTCTTCCATGATTCTAGAAGTTTATATCTCATTTATTGCCTTTCTCCGAATTAGCATTTTCCTACCCCACTTTCTCTTAGGTATTAGTAACATATTTTGAATATCAAATCTAACCAATGGCCAATACAGATACAATCAAGGAACTATAATTGCACTTATCTGTTAATTTTTACATCACAGACTAATTTGACAGAATGATGAGTATGAATGATGAGTATGAGTATGAATAATGCATTTGTCAGTATATAAAATAATAGACACAAGGTTGACAACAGAGATCACTTTTTTTGCAATATAGTTATCAAGCACCAAAACATCTATTTTTGGTATAGTATCACCTGTGGTCCATTATCAGTACTTTAGATTTTATGATGATCCCACATTTGTGATAATATACAAGCAAGTAAAGCAATTACTAATGCTATTTTAAAGTACTAGCAAAAGTTATAGTATAATATATAAATAACTGTGGCCTCTATTTAAAGCTATTACATAAAGGAGAGAAGATTAATGCTAAATTTTAGTGAAAGATTAGTAAAAGTAAACATGGACTTTTTAACCCCATAAATCTGACTAACCTTCTCTGTGCTCTGTAAAGCCCAAGGTAAGTCCCACTGGCATAGAGCAGATAGCTAAGAAAGAAAGGAATCTTGGTCAGGAGAGAAAACATTTTCTCTCTGAAGTAAAAGACCAATGGATGGACAAGAAGCAGTTGGCCATTCGAGGAAGAACAGTTCCTGGGTCAATAAGTCAATGAAATAAAGCCTGGATTTCCAAGGCAAATTTTCTTTGGATTGCAGTGTGAACACCGTACCTTTTTCCTCAGAACACAAGTGTATGGATCGGAGGCTGTGAGGCCCATGGTGTAAGGACCAGGCCTTTAAAGCCTGAGTTTAAGAAAGAGACCTGTCTCTGAGACAAACCTGGGGGTATGCCTCCATTTCAGAGTGTGGGCGTGAGTGAGACATCTCTTAGTTTCCTGGCACCGATACCTCCACCTCCTGTCAGACCCAAATGCGGGCCTGAACCTCTTTGTTCATGGCCTAGGGGGTATAACCTGGCTTCCACGTAGGGGCCCACTGACCAATGCTCCCTTCTTGCTAGAGGACTAAAGGACGTTTGGGAGAACTTCAGGACAAGTACAGGTCTGGTTTAGTGTAAGGATGAAGAATTTTAGCTGTGGAGTCCAAGCAAGTACATCTTCATCACTGTATGGGTGTTTGTCTACACGAGCTAAAATACCTCAGTTGTTCCTATGTAAATATTTCATTTCTTTTTCCTGTCAACAATGAGTAAGTGGTTACTGTCCCTTAAAAACCCAAAGTTTACTAAAATAAGTCACATATCTCTCCAAGAATGATCAGAATGATTAAATGGCCAGAAAAAATAAGAATATTTCATTTATGCCCCATATAAAAATCAACTGAATTAAATCTCTATGTCTTAAAATATTTAATAACAAAAAATATTTTAGAAACCCTGAATTTAATGAATATAAATCTTGCCTCTGAGCATTTCCTAGAGTATTTTTTAAATCTTTATTGGTACATTGCATACACGCATCATGATTGCACCCCATAATGGGGATTTGTACCAGTATAAGACACAACTTAATTCTCATTTTTTCCCATAGCCCTACCCACCCTACCACCTCCCATATAAATAAAATTTGTTTCCTTACTTTTTTGTTATAATCTCATTATTTTTCCCCCTTCACCTATTTTACTTTGAACAGTTTCTATTTCACAATATATAACATACAATTCTAGGACTCATTTACATCTTTATTTTCTCATACCAGAGAAAAGATCTGATATGCACCTATCTGTGACCTATTTCCTAGAGTATTTTTAGTTTTCTAAGTCCTGAGCTGGATTTTAGGAAATATATCACTTTAAGATATATAAGAAGTATATAAAGAGAAATATATTTTCTTAAATCTTGCTTCAGAATTTATGGCATATGTTTATTCCAAAGACAAACATTATGTTGTTATTTCATGCTCTGAGTATGAATAATTACATAATTTAAATTGTTGAAAGGTAAAGCAAGCCCTTCAGTTTGCTACACCTTTTCCATGACGTCAGTGAGAAAAAATTTTTCTTCAATGCATATTCTTTACAATAAACTAGTTCTTTCATTTTTTATTTTAAAATTTTAAAAAATGTATAAATTTTTTAACCAAAGAGCAGGAAAATCTTAATCTTTTTTAGTATTATTGTTTGTAAGTTATTCTTCCATCATGTATTTACATTTTTGTTTTCATAACAGAAATAGATCATATCAAATGGTTTTACTATTTATTACTATAATAGCCAGAAATTATAGAGTGTCACCAGTGATAAGAAATTCTGATTTTTCTTTGCAGGAAACTTATGAACTCTTTTTAATGTCATTACAAATAATGAAAAAATAGACAAACGAAAGTCATACAAAAATCCCACTTTTGACACACCAGGTATCTTTTATCTCACAAAGTTTGTAGATGGCCAAGGACTCAGTTTAGTTGTTCCTGCACCTGCCTCACATACACAAGGCCCAGAGTTCATTCTCTGGTCCCAAAAAAGCAAGAAAATACAACGTTTGTAGATGGATTTCATACCCCAGGTGACCCTTGCCCCAGTCCTTTAGAACATAGCCATCAGTTGACATAAAGCATAGCCGAGGGGGCATGTTAAAGTTAAATAGGAGGAAACTTTGCAAGGGGGTATGATGGAAAGTCAGGGCCAGTGAGGTATTTCATTTTCCAGCATAATAGACCTTAAACTTGGTAACTTAGAAAGTCACGCATGCCACATTGTCCTATGAAATGTCCCTTTATTTTCTGTTTCTTTAACATGTTTAACATTGAAAAGAAGTTTTTTTCTCTTTATTTTAATAAGTAAAATTCGAGAAAATTCTTTGTCTTTGTTTATGTAAAATAATATTTATTAATAGATTCTCTGAACTAACAAACTAAAAATTAAAATATAATGAAATAGCCACGGGGACTGATATTAGAGTAAGTGGTTTTGAAAAATCTTCATTTATTTCAGCTTATTACATTACTCTGGTTCACTAGGCCAAATCTTATTGCTCTTACGCAAGACTTAAGTAATTATTTACAAATACTATTCAAATGTAGTATCTCTAAAACATATGACATTCAATGTATCCTAGACAGAGTTGCTTCAAACAAGAACAATTAGACACAGGGTTTTAAATTCTGTGTCCAGAACTGTTAGAAAAGATCCAGTTATCTGTTAAGAATACATCTCTGGTTATTTTTTTGAGCATTTTCTATTTCACAATTTATAACATACAATTCTAGGACTCATTTATATCTTTATTTTTTCATACCAGAGAAAAGATGGATATGTACCTATCTGTGACCTATTTATTTCAAATAAGGAGATTATAACAAAAAAGTAAGGAAACAAATTTTATGTATATGGGGGGGCAGTAGGGTGGGTAGGGCTATGCGAAAAAATGAGAATTAAGTTGTGTCTTATACTGGTACAAATTCTCATTGTTGAGTATAATCATGATGTGTATCTGTAATGTACCAATAAAGATTTCAATTTTTTTAAAAAAGAATACATCTCTGTTTACTGGTTTTTTAAAAAGTGGGAAGTACTTGATGTGGTGATCTTTTAATTCTTAAAAAAATGATTTCCTACCTAAGTATCTATCTTCAGTATTTTGAATATTCTGTATTTGAGCTATAACACCATATTTCTAGAATTAAAATTTTACGTCTTCATGGAAAGATAAAATTGAGAATGGTAGAGTAAGCAGAAAAGCAATGATAATGGCTAGATTCTGTCCACTAACAAATTCATCCACCATTATGCCTTAGAAAATCCAGGATCATTTTGTTTTGATTTACCAAGGACTTGGGTGCTTAATGATTGTTGTCTACTCAAAGCTAGTGGTGTCAAAGAGTTCCCCCTTAACTTCTGGGCTGACTCTGAGGCCTCCACAAAAGGAAGAAGCCATCTTTTCAGACTCCTTCATCTCCTTTCCTCAGTCCTCAGCAGGCCCCAGTGACCAGCCTCCTTCTCACCTGTTTCCTTCTCCCTTCCCCTTTTTCTTGCTAGGATATGTACATATTTACTTGCCTCTTTTGTGTATTCATTTTCCTTATGAGGACTTTGGGGTTTTTTTATTGTGTTTTGCAGATCTTGTGTGTTTCTTCTTCTGGATACTTAGGAGGGTGGCAGCTGGGTGGGGTCAAAACCTGGGGGTGTAGATAAGGGCTCAGGACGGCACAGAGCTGTAGTAAGGGTGGGGCTGAAGCACTTAGGTGAGGAGAGACTAGGGTTTCTTCTACTCCTATGCTCATCCTTGGTTCCTTCACAAATAGACAGAAGAAAGGAGACATGGGCCAGTTCTGGAGGATTTGGTATAGTTAGTTGCTTTAAAATGTCTGATAAATATACTTGTGATATATATACATATGTATATACTTGTAATCATATGCACACATGATCATAAGTACTATTAGCAAAAGTTGAAGGATACAGACATAGAATTTACAAGATATAGAAATCTAGAGAAATAAATTACATTCCTCCAAATTGATTGAGATTTTGTGAAAGAAAGAACAAAAGAAAGAAAGAAAGAAGAAAGAAAGAAAGAGTAACCACAACTCATGCTCAAAGTCATATGAAGGAGATAGAATCACTTCCAGACTAGAATTTCATAACTGCAATCAATCTCAAGGAACATTCTGATATATAAAGAAAAAAGCCAAAGATGAAGGCAAGATAAGAAAGGTGCTCTGTTGGATTACACCTCGAAGTGTTTGGGTGTTGGTGCCTAGACCAAGGTAATCCTTGCACAAAGGTGGATGACATGCCATACTCAACCCCCTGGTATGATGTGTGTTAGTGGCATGATTGCATCAGGCTACCTGCTTTGGCAGAATTTGATTGCTTTACTTCTCTCTGGGTGAAAAAATGAAATAACTTATTGAGCACATACACAGAAGTATTCTAGCTAAAAATATTTCCATATAAATAAATAAATATCTTGGTTTTCTATATTAATATTTAGTGCTTTTCATTTCAGGAAATGCAAAAAAAACTATGTAGGATTAGATTAAGTAAAAGGAAGAAGAGAAGAAAATGTGGCTATATATGGGTCTTATAAATGTGGCCCCAAAAGGCAATTACATAATTGTGAAAAAAGTGTATATATATATACATAATCACTGATATATACTTATGTATGGATATGCTGTATATTATACACATATATAATAATGTTAATTTATAATAATTGTGATATAAGCATTAAAATTTGTTGTTGTAGAAAACTGTAAAGATTTGGTTTTATTCAATTGACATTCAAAGCTGTCAGAAGGCTTTAAATCAACATGTGACCAAATATGATTTGGATTGCTTTGGCTGCCATAAGAAGGTATTGTAGAGAAAAGAAGGAGGAGAAAAAAGAACAGTTCAGTCTACAGCTATAATTTAAGTAGAGAATGATAGTGGCTTACACTAGGCTGGTGGCAATGGAGAAGCTCTGGATACACTTTTTTATTGACCTCTGGATATATTTTTAAATGTAATGTCAATGGAATTTTCTGAGAGCTCAGACACAGGATTACGGTGTGTGGTGGTGGTGGTGTGTGTGTGTTTCATGAATATATACGAGCATGAAGCTTTTTAAAAAACCTTTTAACTAATACATATCTATAGTGTATAATGATAATATTATTCATGAGGACTAAGTATATGTATATAATGTATCTTAATTTTTTTTAACTCCTTGCTTTTTCCCTCCCTTCTTCCCTCATTTCTTGATCCTTTCCCATTCGCCAGTGGTTCAACTTCTTATTTCCTATTATCAATCTTTTATTTTGCTCTTTATTGAAACTTTTGTTTTCTCATATAAGAGAAATCATGTAATATATGGGCTTGTATGTCTTATTTATTTAACTTCATGGTCTCAAGTTGTAAGCATTTTCCTGCAAATGACTCATTTTTCTTTTTATGACAGAGCAATATCCTGTGTATAAATACCACATTTTCTTGTTTCATTCATCCACTGATGAACACATCAACCACTTCCAAAATTCAGCTATTATGAGTTGCACTACTATAATCATTGACATCCATGTGTCACTGTAATATGATGTCTTTAACTCTTTCAGAAAGATCCCTAAAAAAGGAATAGCTGGCTCAAATGGAATTTCTAATTTTAGTTTCTTGAGAATTCATCAAACTGATTTCTATAACAGTTGTGCTAATTTACATGAGAATTTTGAACCTGACCAAGCAGAGTTTTTAATGTTGAATTTCACCTCTGACTTTGCTCATTAGAGACATTGCCTCAGACTTGACTTTGGAGAAGGGTGGTTAGGAAAATCAGAAGCTCTTGTCTCCCTGTCAGACCTTTAGCCAAAGCAATAGTCACCAATATTTTTTGGATGCTGACTGTTGGCTTACAAAGCACAGGCTTCTAGCTATAGGATTTTCATATTCTTTGTAGAGAAAAAATGTTGGTATAAGTAAGAAAGTAATTCTACAGTGAGGGGAATTGGTGGAAAATCTGGTCTCGGGGGTGAGGCACCTTTCCTTCTTGCTCTTACTACTCGATAGCACTCCAGAGTTTGACTTGCTTCCCTAGGAGCATTCCTATATCCTTAATGAATCACTCTCTGTGTGGAAAATAGAAGAAAAAATTTATTTCTCTCTAACAAGCATCTGAGCATGTAGTATACCTTAGGCATGGTGCCAAACACTGTTTGAGAGAGAGAAATAGACAACTATTTCTTCAGGATCATCTGTACAATTTCAGGCAGGAGACAAAATGAAAGGAATTGTCCTTTAGTTAGAAATTATTAAAAATGTCACATTGGCAACATTATATAGTGTTAAACCAACTATGAAGCCATCTAGATGTGTCTACTACTTATGCTGTGAAACAATAACTCTGGGTCTTGAGTCACAAATTTCACTTTTTTCTGATATCACTCAGATTCTTTCTAGACTCAACTCCTGAATTTTTCCTCTTTTTTCTCTCATTTTTTTCTCACTGGTTTGTGATTTAAATGGCATTGTATTAGAGGCTTTTTTCATAGTCATTATGCATATAAGTATTCTATATGCATATACAATATTCTACTGTCTTTATAAACATTGTTTAAATATATTTATTTTCATAATGCCAGAAATTGTGAGAAAATGTATGAATGCAGCCTGTCCTATTCCTCTGAGAGATGCTTGAGCCTGAAAGGTAGTTTTCAGAACATCACTGAATCTTCTTCTCATGCTTCTATCAGAATCTAGTAGAATAAAAAGAGGTCATTCATTTACTATTTAAAATGGAAACCATGTTAGATTTATACTAGGACCTATAATGTATCTTGGGAGTTCAAACCCGTCATAGTGCAGGGTCTCAAGAAGCTCAGTGGGGTAAGTTATTCATAGCATTTATTTCAAAGTTACCTATGAATCACTGGAACTTTTTTCTATTTCTCCCCTGTTGTATAAATCTCAAGTTATTTCAAATTAATGGAACATTTTTTTGCATGAATGAACTCCTACAGAAACCACGGTCATTGTTCTAAAGGCTTTCTCTGATCCTTTATGTCTTTTTGGTTTCCTGCTCACAAGCACTTCTCACTGCCTGTCATGGATTTTGGATGTTATGCCACTACCCTTCCTCCAGAAATGTGTCCTCTTGTCAGGCTTGGAGTTGCCTTCACCTTCCCCACAAAAGTGGTAACACAAGATTGCCCTGCCGGGTCCCTCACTGAGTGGCCCCAGTCAGATCTGCCCCAGGCTCTAAGTTGTGCCCTCCTCTGTCATTCAAGTCCTGGGTTGCTCAGCTCTCCATAGAGACCCTAACATGCTGAAGTATTATCCACCGTTTTTATGTCTTCCTTACCCATTGTCTGGGTCAGCTCAGATCTTTAGGACTCTTTGGACAGGACAGATTCAGTATGCAGAATTCTAGAATATTAAGAGCTGGGGAAATCCTTTAACTCTCTATCCCTTTCACAACTCTGTTCAGTGAAGGACACCTAAGTTCTTCCTTGGATTATAGGGTATGTGAGAACCTGAGTTATGGAACTCAACTGTACAGGTTCTATGCCTTAAAGTTCTCTTTGATTAATAGCTGTATTTTTTATAAACTAAAAATCTACACTTAGGCACTTGAAAAGCATGGATTTGCTGCTTCTATGTATGGGTAACATAATTATTATTTATTTGAATCACAATGATTGATCACATAATATCTGATAAGGACTACCAGAAATATTAAACCAGGAAATAATATAATTTAGGATGCCAAATTCTGTCTTAGGGGGTTTCTTTCTTTCAGGGATCCTAATTGAGGTAGGATTCTAATCAGGTAGTAAATTTGACTTTTTCTTGCCAACTGTCTTGTAAGTTTCTTGTGGGGACCCAGATAACAGACATCTGGCCACATACTCTAAGCCTCAGCATGACTCGGCATGGCTCAGCATGACTCAGCATTGCTGTGATCTCTCAGCAGATGCTAGCTCAGGTTATGCGGCCCCAGATGGTAGGGGCCAGGGATCCATGGAGGGGGGACAGTCTGGCTCAGACTGGGGCTGTCGCAGAGTTGTCTCTGCTTAGATTAGGGGAGTGGGCAGTGGGGACCTACACAGAGATAAAATATAACTGAAGTAAAAATGGAGTTTATTTAATTAGAGACATAGAGGCTGAAGGTCTAAACACTGCTAGGTTTGTAGAAAAATAATAATAGCTAACTATAACACATTCTTCTTTATATACATATATATGGCATATATATGAGAAAATCTCTCTCTCTTTCTCTCTCTGTCTCTCTCTCTCTGTCTTCTTTCTCTTTCTCCCTCTCTCTCTGTATGTTCTTTCCAGATAATGAGAAATGGACAAAATAATTTAATAAAGTAAAGAAAATATAAACTAGACCTTGAGAAATAAAATTTTTTTTTAAATGGAGATTACATGTTCTCCATCTCTTTAGGGCAAGGTGTACAGAATTCTCTAGAACACAAGACAGAGTGGTTCATTCTTAGAAATTAACTCCTCTGTGGTAGAAAGAAAAAACACCTTTGTTACTTAGCACAATAGCTCTCTCTTGCTCCTCTACAATGGGAAAGTCCCAGGCCAACTAAGGTCAGTTCAATCTGCAGTGCCAGGGTGAACATTCCTGATGAAATAAAGCAATCACCATTCTACCAAATGTTGCCATGAGAAAGTGAAAGGGGCTTAGTGATCATCTACTTCCTATGTCATCTTGGGAAAATTAACTAATTTTTTAATGATTCTGAAATATAGAATGCTAACACAACTTTGATAACATTGTTGCTAAGATTATACAGATTTGTTATATACAGAGTTAGAAAAACAGCATATGTTAATGAAGTACTGTCATAATATTATAATAAATATACACATAAAAATAGTAAGGATGAATGGAAACACTAGTTATTTTGAAATATTTTTTGACTTTAAAAGCTTCCAAGGTCAGATGAGATTGGGCACATTCAGAGTGGCACTGACTTTAAAAGCTAATAGCAGATTTAATTTATTTTAAGACATCATTCAGACTAAAATAATTTCACAGGGAATATTAGGCAATAGATCACCCTACTGCAATATTAGGCCTACCTTCTCTGACCTATTCTACGATTTCCTTTTCTCTTTGTCCCTGTCAAAATTTTCTTCCTTTTAGTCTGCCACTGACCAGTGAGCACGATTCCAGGTGGCATAAGGCCCCTAAACTCTTAGAAAAAAAAACACGATCAGAAATAATTTTTGAGAGAGAGAGACTAAACACTCTACCCTGACACAGACGATAGAAGGACTTCAGTAGTATTTATACTGAGGTCTTTTATTTTACTTATAGATGAGAAAGACTGTGTGAAGCCTCAAGCTATTTAATTTTCCAGTATTGTAAAAGTGGGGTGCAGAAAATTTGCAGTATCTAGTCTCTCAGTATTCCTGACCCAGTACCACTGTATGGCACCTGGCCTAGCTTCAATCATGAGTGCTTGGCACTAGAGAGACTATCACACAGACACAGACACAGACTAGACTGATTTAGCCATATGCTTTGCAGAAAATGAGATTCATATTCATGCAGGGGAAATAACCATTCATTAGGTCAGTGGAGTAATTCATTAATGTAATATGTTCTTTTTCCCTTAGCCAAACTCATAATTTGGCCAAGAACCCAAGAAGCAATTCACGCAGATGTGGGCCTCTGCTTTTCTGAGGGATATACCTACAACTTATCATCTGAAAATCTTTGTGATCCATGACAGATTTTATTTTTCTTTTTAACTTGTATTCAAATTTGTCTTTAAATTCTTTTTCTCTCAAACTTGCCTAATATGTATCATGGTCAAGGAAGTATAATTGACAACTGTAGCTTGAACTCCAGGCCTCGAGTCTTCCAGGAGTGAAAGTCAGGAGCAGGGAACAGGACAGGACCCCCTGTCTCCACTTTCTTGATCCACAGTAGATTTTTGTTGGCCTTTTGATGTAGGAGAGCAGTCTCCTGCAGGAGAAGGGCTGGGCCTGTCTCGGTCTCCACACCTGCAAGCTTTCCAAACTGGCACAGGTTGCTCCACTCTTTCACCTTCAGTTCTCCATACAGGAAGAGAAGCAGGGGAGTATGACAGCCCAGTCTTTCAAGGGACTAACTACAAGTTAACTCTGTGCCCTCAAGAAATATACTTGTCGCCGGGCGTGGTGGCTCACGCCTGTAATCCCAGCACTCGGGAGGCAGAGGCAGGAGGATTGTGATGTGAGTTTGAGGCTGAGCTCAGGGCCAGCCTGAACCACAAAGCGAGACCCTGTCTCAAAAAACCTAAAAAAAAAAAAAAAGAAATATACTTGTCGTGCCTTGTGTGAAATACATAGTGATCCATTTATGAATATTGGTATAAGTGATTGTGTAAAATGGATTTAGAACCTAGAATCCACTAATACAATATGTGCTTCTGATCATCACCATAAATTTGCATATGACGAGTAATACACATCTATCAGAGTTATGGTATTAAATGAGATTACTTAACTACCACAGAAAGGAAAGATTTCCTTTATATGTTAAATCCCATCTCCTTTTTATTTTCCTGTAGTCTGAACCCACTGTTTCATCAAGTGTCCCACCTGTGGTTTATGAGTCTTTCCTCAGCCTACTTCCTCTCAACTTCTCCATGGGATCTGGAGAATCTTTTATGCTTCTGAGTCTTGGATTTATATCATGTTGCTTAAGTGAGATGAAACTTCATGAAACCTCAAAGTTGCTCTTGGATGTCTTCACCTAGTTCGGAGGCATTAGGCATTTTTTGCCTTTAAGGCTGACTTAGTGTAGCTGGTACTATTTTCTAGAACTGGCCTGCTCCCTTAAGATCACTTACTCTTAAGGAGATCGCATCTCTGTCCTGAATTGCTAGGCCACAGGTCCAGAAAATGTGCACGTGTTTAAATGTCCCCGTCAGTTCCATAAGATAGATATTATTTTCTACATGATGAGCCTAAGCTCACAGGAGTCAAGTATTTTGTCCCTCGCTAAAGAAATGAAGGGCCTTGTAAATGAATGGTGCTTTCGGCTGTGCCACCCCACCCCTTCCCAGGTCTGCCTCCTGCTCATGCTCTATCTCCCCCAGGAGTCTTGAACTCCACCCAGAGCTGCCAACTTGGCCCCATACACCTATCTCGACCAGCAGGCCTGGACTCTTGGGCCTTGATAGCAGACAGCAAGCCTTGGCCCTGCCCTTTCTGTCATCTCTGATAGACCCACCTTACATACCAGCTAGCAAAGTTTGGGGGTCTCAAGTTTGCTGACTCAATGTTCCCTGAAGACCAAGCCCTTAAACCCCTGCTCCCAAAGTTGCAGTAATAGACTTCTCTACTTCATCCTCCTTTACCTAAGCCTAATTCCTCTGCTTTTCCACCCTATCCTCAGAGTCCTGCCCATCAGGGCCCCAAAGGGATCTTAAGTAGCAACTGGAGTTTGACAAGAGTCGGGCTCTGCCTTTGGCATGTCTGACCTTAGACAAATCCTCGACTCCTTGGAGCTCAATCTTGTGATCCAAAAGTAGGACTAGAACTGTGAACTATTTATAGAATTCGAATTAGGAAGGATCACAATAACTAAATGTATGAGACTCTAGGATACAGAAGCTTTTAATAAATAGTAGTCCAATTCATTGTCTCTCAATATCCTGTCTCAACTCTCCCAACTCTCTTAATCATTCTTCCTCCTCTTATCCCATTCATTCCCTTCCCTGAGTGATTGCTCTTACACTCTTCCTATATTGATTCTTGCAAGTTCTGTAGCATGGGTGGGTAAGCCATTCACAATGGGGAAGTTTCTTCAGAAGCCATGCTTATGACATAGATCATTTCAACAAGGTTCACAAAGAGGAGAGTAGACCAAAGTCAAATGCAGGAACACAGAAGGGAATTCTGGAAAACTGGAGCCAGAGCATCCTGGAAGCTGAGAGTAGGCATCTGAGACCTTGCCTTTGGATGCGCAGAGGAACTCTTCCTGAGTGTCTCCAAGAAGATATGGGACTGTGGAGAACTGAATTCCAGATGGAACTGAGGAGAATGGGACAGACTACAGAGAGATTATCTGGATGTCTGAGAAAGAAGAGAAACCTGTTATAGGAAGCAAAACTGATCAGTGCATGCTCTGGTTTCTTTCCTCCTTGCTTCCAAAAGCCTAAATTCGCACTTGCTGGAGTTCTGTCAAGAGAAGGAGCAGAGCGGTTTCCACTTCGTTCAGAGCTGTCTTGCTCCCACTTCTCCAGTTCCCTCCACACATCCAGTTAATCTGATTTATCCCATCAGAAAATGTAAGAAGAGCCTTCTCCAGCCAGTAGGAGCCTACTCCTGATTCTTCGCTGTGTTTATGACTGCAGAAGAAAAATGAGATCTATGCCCTGAGAATGTGAGCCACATCAAGACCAGGCTTCTCCTCTGACAATTCAGACAACCATGGGTTTAACACTACCACAAGGAGGAAGGCATGAAATTTCCACCAAACCCTTGATTGTGCTAGGTGACCTCTTTACAAAATGCTTACACAGATAACCATCTTCTAGTCCTGGGTCACACAGTATAGTTCAATTTCTTGTTCTAGAAGACAACTTCCCTGTATTGGAGCATTTGTGCATTGGTGAAACACAAGTATATGCAGACCTAATGGTCAGCCAGAGTACCATGGTGCTCAAATTCATAAAGCCAACTGTTTAACTGGACACAGCAGCCCAGATTGCCATCCCTTGTCCACTTCCCATTATTTATCATGATTTCAAGGATATCAAGCTCAGGTGAGGAAAACCAAACTATCCATCACAGAGCCAACTACAGGGCAACACAGTGTAATTTTATAGTAATAAAAACAGTGGAACACACAGCTAAAGCTGTTCCCTGAATGGTACAGCCTGGGAGCTCCTTGAAGGCAGCAGCTGGGCTTAAATGAGTTCCCAGTGTCCCACATAGAAAGGGCCACAACGTGCATGTCGGTAAACAAGTGCAGAAAATGAAGGAACAAATGCTTAGTTTCAAATGTACTACTTGGTTGTATAACCTTGTATGACTGTACAAGTGCATGTGCATTCTAGGGGAAATTCAGACATTCTCTTAAATGTAGTAAAGTGAAGATCCTAACGATACAAAATTTTGAAAGATTAAGATAATTTGTGAAAGCATTTGTTACTGCAAATCCAAGTAATCTCAAGTACAGAATAAAAGAATTCTGAATTATCATGAGGACTGAAATTAGGTGCAAGAATGATGGAAAACATTTCTAGAATATTTGGTGTATGTTAATCATTG
Source organism: Petromus typicus (assembly GCA_004026965.1). Lineage (NCBI taxonomy): Eukaryota > Metazoa > Chordata > Mammalia > Rodentia > Petromuridae > Petromus > Petromus typicus. The sequence goes on from PVIR01011212.1 coordinate 38,089, forward strand.
CTTTGAAATCTTTACATAATTCTACCAGTTTGCCCAAAAGTCTTCTAAGTGTGTTAAAATCCCATTTTAAAGATGTAGAAAATGAGTCACACAGTAGTAAGAGATGGTGAGTTTCCGGACATTCAGACAGTCTGTCTCCAAAGTCAGCACATTTCCCACTCTCTACTGCTCTCTGCTGCCTAAGATTTCTGTGAAGCAAAGGCTTTGAATCATTGAGATGAGTTATTTTATTTTTCTCTTCAGGGAGGTTACCAAGTTATTTCCTTGAGGTCTATGAAAATAGAAAGAGGAACATCTTTTTTCCAATCTGTGAAATAGCACCCACGCATCTGGTACCCACTAATACCCAGTCAACTTGGTGAAGATGAGGATTTTGTCACAACTAAATGAAAAACCTGGGGACATCTTGCTACTTAACGAGTCTTGGGTTCAATCTGCCTGGTCTGGGATTTATGCAGCTTCTGAATCTGATTGATACAACTTCTGTGCCAAAACAGCCATTCTCATTCAGAGAAGAGGCCACTCAAGTTCAAAACGGCATAGAAATTTTCCCAGGATGACTGATTTCTCCCAGAAATGCCTGGGCTAGGACTCAGATCTCCTAACTTGCTGTCTGCTGTACTTGCTTAGAGTCTTTGCCTCTAACTGGACCCCATGTTAGGAAAGGAACAGAGAGAATCTAAAATATTTAAGGTTGTTCCTTTGTAACAGTTGAGGCTGAGCAGGCTCCTGGTTATTGCTTTAAAAATAAATACAGAATTTCAATATATGAATAATTAAACCTTATTTAGCAGCTGAGAGGGAAAGGCTCTGAAACTGGCCCCTCTTGAGTCCTGGCTCTGAAGATACTGTTATCAGAGCTGACAGGACCCCACCCATGGCTGGGCCTCAAAGTGAGTCAGCCTAGGACAGGCGGAGGCAAGCTACCTTTGATCTGACTAGTGAGTAGAGAGGCAGCAGGCCCATCATCTAGGAAGTGAGGGCCATGGCTATTCCGACCTCTGTGGAAAAGAACAGGACTGCTGGTCTGCGTATGGTGCATCCTCCTCTCATTTAACAGTGATAGCAAAGTCACTGCACTGGGCGCCGCATGATCAGGGTCCTCCAACAGCAGTCACGCCCAACAGCTCTCCTCCAACATCTGTGTGCTTATCAGGACATAATAGTCAGGACATGTTGGAGAAATTTCTTCTGGTTTTTTATTTGGTTTTTTTTTTTTTCCTGCCTCATTGGCTCAGTGGGAAATATGTATACTTTTTTCATGAAAAATAATATATTTAATTTCACAATCACAGTTTTTGTGTTTGTATAAATCCACACCAAAATGTAATTGTTCTTGCTGTGTATAAATTAACTTTACGGTGAATAAAAGATAAACCTATTATCTTTAAACTTTAACTTTCTATCCATATAGAAGTATTATAAAGCTAATCTAATGGTTGTGAACAACAACATAATGTATATAAAAAACTAGTCCTCTGAGTGACACATGGTACAAAATCCAGACAACCTATTGTTGTCTTTAATGACTAATTACTGACACCACTTAATGGATATAACACAGCATACCCAATTTGTGGACAAGAGGGAAGGGATGGCAAACAGATTTACTTTTCTACAACCAAAAGGGCCCAGGCACTCTCTGTTCTTGTCCCCAAATACAGAAGCTCAGGTAGGGCCTGGATTGAGAACATGCAGTCAGAGGTCTTCAGATGTCCCCACAGGTTGGAATCTTTATAAAGAACCAATGGTCCCATAAGTGCACCACCCAGAAGTACCATAATCTCCAAAACAGAAATGCTTATTCTGCTGTGAAAAGCACCAGACAAGTCCTTGGTCTTAGTCCCAGAAACTGTCAGAGAAGCTTGCCTTCAATTTAGAAAAAGCAACAGGCCTCTTAATCTGTGTCTTTGGAGACTGTATGTGACACATCTTGAATCACATTTTTCCCTTTCCTCTGCCCTCCCTTTAGCCCTTTCCCCCTATATACATAAGCTTTATTTCCATTTTTGTTTTTACCATCACATTTTTTATTTCCCTTCTTTACTTTTCCCTGCCCACCTTTACTGTTTCCCTTTGAATATTTCCTATTAGAGATATTTATGTTTAAACAGATGTACCTTGAGAACACACTCATAAGTGAAATAAAAAGGGCTTATATGTGTAAAAACCATACCATTTCTCTAGTGTAAGAAATTAAAGAAATTTAATATTAAATTTAATTTAATTAATATAATTTAATATTAAATTATATTAAATTAAATATAAATAAGATCTAGAGTATATGATATAGGTATATGATCAAAGTTATATACCACTATGCTGCCCCCTATAGTTCTTTGGCTACTCTGCAAGTCCCTGTCACCTGCTTAGCACACTTGAATGTAAGAATTTTTGGGGTGACAACACCCTATCTTCTGTGTTTCAACATCTCAATTAAAAAAAAAAAACAGGGAATGATGATTCTACAAACAGTGGACTAGTGTCATGTCTGAATTCAAACCACGAGTTTGAATTCAGCTTTTGGAATATGACATTAGGTAATCTAATTTGTGTCAGCAATCTGAAAGTCTCCAGTAGGAAGTTATGTTAATAGTATAGACCTTTGAAATGAGAACCTAGTGGTGGAATGTGTCGACGTCATGTCAACATAAAATAAAGGCCTTTTAAATGCTATCTCTTAATATTAAACAGCTCCTGTGGGTCAATTGCTGATATTGGTATCAACAAGCATTATCTTACTTTATCCTCATTAATAGAGTGCACAGCAAGCATTTTCTCCCCTTTTCAAGTAGTCAAAGTATAATTCAGAAATATAAGAAAGTTTTCAAAGGCTACATGTCTAGTATGTAGCTGAGAAAAAGTTTACCTATAAAATATTGCTATGATACACAGGAAGTAAAAATCAAAAAGTCCCATGCAGACTTCCCTCCCCAGCCTGTTCCTCTACCTTGAGAAAAGCAGCCTTAGCCAGCTGCTATTAATTTGTCCAGAATATATGTCTGAGATGTGCTAGGGGCAGGAAACAGAACTATGAGCGTGAGGGAGAGAGATGGAATAAGAGAGAAGGAAGAAGGAGTAGGAAGAAAGATCAAATTATTAGTGTTATTTTGTCTCTTGGAAAGGTTCTTTCCACTGAAGTGAGTACAAGTAATGCTTTCCTTTCTGTATTTGTGGGATAAAGAAATACTAACTACCATGTAAAATAATTTTGATACCGTAGACATTTTCAAAATCTAAGGTAACGTTTTACTGTCCTTTGGTTAACTATTACAGAGGGAGAGCAGTATAGTTATGTTGTTGAGAGACATGATATAACAAGTGGAAGCTGGCAGAAGTACACAACTGTCCTGCCCACCAGGGGGAGGAGCCACTTTAGATCAAGAGTCACCATCTACTCTTCCCTGGCTGGAAGATCCACCTTGCCTGGAGTGGTCATCATAGCTTTGAGGGACTTTACATCATTTTTCCAAGTATCTGTGACCAAGTGTAATTCACTAACAAGAGTGAAAATACTCAAGTCCAGTGATTTTTTTCATACTTCAATGGTTAATAAAATTCTATTCTTCTTTGGTCATTACTCAGACTCTACTGCATACAGGCCACCAGGCTGTAGGATATTAATTATCCACAGAAGTATCCACACACTTACGGCTCAAGGTGAAATTGGCCCAGCAAAGTGAACTAGAAGGCTAAAGATAGTTATCACAAAAAAATCATTTAAAGCTCAGATCAGTACATAATTTTCTGTCATAACATGGTGAGCAACATAGTATAAGTCCTTCTTAATTATTAAACTAGATACAAGCTGATGCAAAGTTGACACTGTTCAGATAAAAGTAGGAAGAATGAGAGAGATGATAGAGCAAGAAAAGAAAAATAATTTTCCCAAGATCATGAAAGAAAGAGTGAGGACACAACAGGCCATGATTCTCATGTCAGCCCTTCAGTTGAGGGTGTAAATGTAGATGGAGGCGTGACACGGACAGAAGCGTGTAAGTGTATGGTGGTTAAACAACGTGGCCATCAGAGTAGATAAGTATATAAAGGGTATCTAAGGGAAAAAGCGTGTAGAAGCTAACTTGGAGGCACTGAACCCATAAAATCCTCTTAACTATGGGGCAAGGGGTGAAAATTAAATGTAAGTCCTCTTGAGGCAACTTGGAGAAGATGATATAGTTGACGAGGGGAAGCTCTGCCGTGATTTTGTTCAGTATGCTGATGCTATGTGTGAAGACAGCTCTGAGAAGACAGTGGGGGCCACAGAGTCAGCTGTAAGTTTCACAGGGAGGGGGATCTAGGAGGAATTCATAGAAAGCTGCCATGGGAAGTATTGGCCCTGCAGAAAGAAACACCTCTCTCTTAAATCCATTCTGAAATCAGGACATGGTTGAAGTGCTGGATATGTAGGATGTAGACATGGATTTAGAAAATTCTCAGTGATTGCTTGTGCACGGTTAGTCTGTGAGATCCTGAGGAAATGTCTTTCTCAGTTTGAAAGGTTAGGAACTGGCAGTCCCTCAGCTCAGCCCACAAAGTGAGAGTGTGAAATGACATCATAACAGAAAAAGACATCACTGTAGATTAGTGTAAAAGTAAAATAAACCACAGACAAATACAACATCAGGAACGTGGGCTGCTTTATTAACGTGCGCAGTTCTCATGTAGTTGGGTTTGCATTTACGTCAAGTTCAGATGTGGAAGGTTCGTTGGATTTCCTAGGTGCTGTCTTCCAAGCAGTGACACAAAAATCCAAAGAATTTCCTGCATTTGACTTCACTTCCTCACAGCCTTTTACTTTCTGCTACACGGAGAAAGGAAATACTGATAAGCAGGTGTTTGCCTTCTCCAGGAACATGTGATTATCTATTCATTCCTTTCCTCAGAACCAAACATATGGCTAAACTGATCCCAAGAGCTACTGGAAATTGTAGAGTGATACATAGACTTTAGTTTTTTAGTTATTTTATTTTTAAAATTGTTTCCCTGTATTGAGTTTATTGTTACATTTTAGGTATATGTTATGATCACATTCATCATTGAGAATTTGTATCAGCACATGATATATCTTCTTATTTTTTCCCATTCTCCTGCCCTCCCTACAACCCCCCACATACATAAGTTTTGTTTCTATTTTTGTTTTTACCACCACATTTTTTCTCTCCTTTCTTTCCCCTGCCCCTCCCTTTTTCCTTTTTCCCTTTGAACATTTCCTGTCTGTTTCACAATATCTGTCATACATTCTGCACCTCACTTACAGCTTCAGCTTCTCATGCTAGAGATACAATGCAGTATTTATACATCTCTTCCCTATTTATTTTATTTATGAGTCTGGCCTCAAATTGCATCCATTTATGTATAAATGTTTCTAATCTACCATTCTTTATGGCTAAGTAATACTACTTTTACTGAAACAAACAAACAAACAAATAAAAACATCTCCCATTGATGGGCATTTGGACTCCCATCTCCCAGTCTCCCATTGATGGGCATTTGGACTGTTTCCAAGCTTTGCTATTACAAACTGAGCTACTATAAACCTGAATGCACATAGCTCACTGTGATACAATGCTTTTAATTCTTTCATGACTATATAGACTTTATAACTGACTCGCTCATCACAAACCATGTCTTATTGTAGAAAAAAATAACAATAAATTATTTATTTATACTATGTTATATTTATAATATATATAATATGCCTTATATTATAAATATGCGCAGCTGTTGTTATATGCTCTGGGGCCAAACTACCCACACTGACTTCTCCATTCTGCTATTTATTAGCCACTTGATCATAAGACATATTTCATGGTTCTGTGCCCTGTTTCCTATTCGGGAAGGGGATAATAGCACTTGATTTGTAAAGTTATTCTATTTAATGAGTTACTACATCAATAGTTCCTTTTATACAGAATCAATCACATTGGTTCTATTATTATTATATTATTACTTATTAACATTTTAAAATATTTTTTCATTTATTGAGTATATGAGTACATTTTAGATATACATTATGATCACATTCAACACTGAGAATTTGTACCTGTATATTACACATCTGGATTCACATTTTTCCCTTTCCTCCATTTTTCCCTACAGCCCTTGCCCCCTATAAACATACACTTCGCTTCCATTTTTGTTTTTACCATCACATTTTTTATTTCCCTTCTTTACTTTTCCCTGCCCTTTATCTTTTCCCTTTGAATATTTCTATTAGAGACATTTCTGTTTAAATGGTTGTACCCTGAGGACATACTCATAAGTGAAATGAAAAGGATTCATATGTGTAAATACCATATCATTTCACTAGTATGAGAAACTAAAGGTGTAAATGAGATCTAGAATATATGATATTGTGAAAATATGCTTGTTTTTACTGACAAATAAATGCACATTATTTATGGGGTGTGATATTACATTTTAATATATGTGTACATTGTCTTTTTATACATTTTATGATCAGCCCAGGTCAAGTAGTATACACATTCTCTTAGGTATAATTGGGTTTGAGTTTTTTTTGTTTTTTTTTTTTTTCTTTTTGGTAATATTTAAAATTCTCTTTGCTAGATATTTTGAAATATTCAATTGCATAATATTTATTATTGATATCTATTGTGATATAGATGATTAGAAGTTATTCTTAGGCTGTGGATTTAGCTCAGTGGCTCGGCATCTGCCTGGCAAGTGCAAGTTAGATCCTAATCACATACCACATTGCTGGGCTTGGTGACTCACACCTGTAATCCCACCACTTGGGAGGCAGAGACAGGAGGTTTTCTCTGAGTTTGAGGCTCTTCTGGGCTACATAGTGAGATCAGGGCCAACCTGAACTACAAAGTGAGACCCTGTCCCCAAAAAATTTTAAAAAGTTATTCCTTCTATACAACTGTCTCCTTAAACTAGTTACCATCTGTCCAGGTCCTGTTCTCTCCTCCAGTAACCACTATTCTGCTTTCTACTTCTACAAGATAAAATTTGTAAGCTTCTGCATATAAGTAAGACTACTTGGTATTTGTTCTTCTGTGCCTAAAATCACGTGAAGCTCTCCAGCTCAATCCATCTTGACACAAATGACAGAATATCATTCTGTTTATGGGTGAATCAATCCTACTTATATTCAGGAACCACTCTTTTATCAATTCCTACTCAAAGAGTTGGTTTTATATCTTGGCTATTGACACTAATGCTGTTATTATTATTAACTGAATTTTAATATGTCTGTTGAAGGTGAGGAAGTAAGAAAAAGGGCCAGAATGTCACAAGAGTGAGATTACATTTCTAAGAATTAAAAATGTATCTATTTGTGGAGAAAGTGAGTTCTTTACAGAGAACATCATGCCAAAACAACACTATGCTAGTAGAAGATACTTGTTTTATATCCATGTGGGAGCAGGCAAAGCTACGACCAAAGGTTAACAGCGATTATGACAACTTGGTCTGTGGACAGACATCTACTTAGAGGCAGATGTGACATAATTCTCTCTTCTTCCTAGATATCCTAAAAACGTGGTTAGTCTAGAAGTGTTTGGAGGTCCAAATCCTGGATAGCTTTTGGCTTGTTTGTCTGTCACTACATCCTGAACTCAAGTGATGATCCAGTCTCTATATTTCAAACTATCTTAGAAAAGTTACCTGCATGTCTTCCTTGTAGTTAAAATTGAATGTTTATTTTAAATGCAGCACTCACTCTTCTCCTGTCACAATTAGTTTTGAGTTTTGTTTCCTGTTCCCTGTCTGTCTACAATACTGCTGCATTCAGCTTTTTCCCAGTGATAATAGGTGACACTGATGAAAGGAGTTCAGAGTGGACTATCAGAGGATGCAAGGCCAGGGAACATAGTGAGGAGAAGAGCCATAAAGAGCCAGATAAAGGAAGGGAGAGCACCCAAGGAGGAGCATTCATGAGGTGAATAGGGAGTAAGGAAAAAGGAGAATGGTACATATCACATAGATGTGAGAAGACGTGAGTGATTTCTACAAAGTGCATGAGCAACAGAGCAGGAGAGATAAGAGTATCTGAAATGTAAAATGTGGATGCAGAGAGTGTGGCCAAGAGTAACATCTCAGGGGTGGTTGTGGTGGGGGCTCAAAATGGAACAGAAATAGAAATTAACATGAAAGTGAAAACAACTGGAACATATCAGGGAAATGGTTTCACCTCTGCAATACTACACTCTTGTAAGAACTGCTATTTAAGTAAAAAGAAGTATAAATTATTGAAAAACCCAACAACTCTGCTAAATCCTAAAGACATTATGATGAATTACAGAAATTAATTACAAAGTGATATATACTGTATAAATATTGTGGCATAGTATTCTTGAAAAGAAAAAAGTTATTGTGATAAAAAAATGAGTGACTCCTGTGGTAATGGGTTGTGTGTGACTATAAAGGGTGGCCCCAGGGAGTCGGGAACTGAATCAATTCTGAATCAGTTCTACAGCATGCTAAGAGAAAAAGAGCAAACCAGGTCCATTAGCAACAAACACTCTTCTTTCACAGTTGAGAAGCAAGATGGAGGTCTGGAGGATGTCACAGGTTCAGAAAAGAGAATAGTGGTGTGATTTGATGAGCCCTTAGAGAAGAGCACATCCACCATGCTCACTGTTAAGTCATTCTTGACACAAACTGTGGGATTAGCGAGCAGTCAGGGTGAGCACGATGCCGGATCTCATGTCTGGGCTCTGCGATTGTCAGCACAACACTGTTTTTACTTAAAATCTTCAGTGTCCTTATGGATGACTAGTTTAGTGGGTAGTTGTTGATTTATGAACTGAAAAGGTTCTTTGCAGTATGAAACTATAAAAGGAATACATAAATAATTTTTATCTGGAATAAAATCCATAAATGTACCTTTATTTTTTAAAAAGTAATTTTCAACCATCGCCTGGGTCTTTGTTCTTGATAATAATGACTGATAAAGGTTGCTTAAAGGTCAATGAGTACATTGGTGTTCCTCCTTACCACAGAAACAAATACGTGTTGTCAACCAGGTATTATCATTTCTTATATATGTTTAGATACTTATGCATCTTAGAATTTGAAACATATCCATTTTAGAACCTTACTTCTAAATTTTCACCAGATAATTTCTGTTGTAGTCTAGCTTTCCACAGCATCATGCTAATAACTTTGAAATGCTTTATTCTAGTGAGTATCTTGCATTTAAAACTTTTACAAAACCCTTCACATGGTGAGAATTTTGGTACTGCTAAATTTCTCTTTATTATTCTTCCCAATATACCTGCAGTGGTCAATAGAGACACAGGTTCTTTATTTATAGTTTATCTTTTAGAATGATAAGAATTTCAAACCAAATGACAAAGGTGAGGGATTAGCAAAATGATGACGAATAAAACTCATAGTCCCCACATTTCACAGCTCTCACTAAATATCTGAACTATGACTGAATCTGAAAGAAACAGCAGTGGACATGTTTTAGTTTTGGCAAGTCCCATATTGAAATAGCATGCATAATTTGGAAGAATATTTCACATTTAGCTTTCAGCATTTGATAAGACTTGTCTCTTTATATAATTGGATATTAATACAGTTCTCATTTCATTATAAGACATTAGTATAAAATGCTTCTTAGATAAAATAGAATTTAAAATGAGCTGATTATTTTTTGGGTCTG
>PVIR01011213.1:0-47858 GCA_004026965.1 Petromus typicus
TGAGGATATCCTCATAAGTGAAATAAATAGGGCACAGATAGGTACATATCGCATCTTTTCTCTGGTATGAGAAAATGAAGATGTAAATGAGTCCTAGCATTGTATGTTATATATTGTGAAATAGATAATGCTCAATGTAAAATAAGGTGAAAGGGGACAATGTTGAGATTGTAACAAAAAAGTAAGGAAACAAATTTTATGTATATGGGGGGGTGGTAGGGTGGGTAGGGCTATGGGAAAAAATGAGAATTAAGTTGTGTCTTATACTGGTACAAATCCCCATTATGGAGTGCAATCTTGATGTGTATATTTAATATACCAATAAAGATTTTTAAAAAAAGGATATAAAGCTTATGTATATGGGGAGTGAAGGGTTGTAGGGTGAAAAGGGGAATGGCAAAAATAATGATTAAGTTGTGTCATATACTGGTACAAACTCCCAATGTTGAATGCAATGATAATGTTTATATATAATGCACCAGTATCGCTTTGATTTTTTTTTTCTTTTTTTGAGACAGGGTCTCGCTTTGTAGTTCAGACTGGCCCAGAGCTCAGCCTCTAACTCATAGCACAGCAATCCTCCTGCCTCTGCCTCCCGAGTGCTGGGATTACAGGCGTGAGCCACCACGCCCGGCACTGTGGTATGTGGTACTGGTTGCTGCACAGCAAAGGAAACCAAAGGACCTAGTGAGTGAGTCTTCACATCCAGTATTGTATGTGGTTACCGGGGATTCAACCCAGGTCCTTGCACTTGCACGACAGGCGCTGGAACCACTGAGCTAAATCCCTGGCCCATGATTTGAATTTTTAAAAAATTCAAAACAATTAGTTGGTTCCCCTTACTAATCTGTATAATTGATGGCTGGGTTAGTTGTTTCATGTCTGCCATATAGACTTTTGGATATTGACATTTTGAAGTTACAACACTTTTCAATGCAAAATATAGTAAGTGTGATCATTCTTTTCATTTGTTTAACATGATACATGTTAGGGAATTGGCAGCTCTTTCCGACTTCTTCCTAGGTACTATTAACAAATGCCTTTGCCTGAATAGCTTTCCTGTCTGAGAACTCAAATAAAATGGTAGTTCCTGCTCTAGACGTGTACTTAACTACATAAGCAGTCCCAATGTGATTCAGGAAATAATATTTAGAAATCAAAATTTGAGTAATGGTAATTGAGGATGGTTCATTTAATAACCTAACAAGACATGGATATGTTTAAAAGGAAATTAAGTATGAATTCCTTGTGGAATTCAGATGTAAAATTGCAATTTTTCTCCACATTTGCAGAATTATCAGATGAGTTATTTTAGCATCACTACTCATTCTATAGAAAATAAAGAGAAAACCAATAACCAAAGCAGCAATGAAAATCATTTGTATAGTCCCGTGCCTACTGCAGAACTTAGCCTCCAATTTACTTTATTTTGACCCTCTGAATCAATTATATTTACATTATTCTCCACTGACAGGTTAATTCTTGGCACTCCTTAGATGTGTAATTATCTCTGGAGATCCTTCAAACTAAACCTACCTTGGCTTCTGCTGTTCAAAGAATACTAAAAAACAAATTTTCAAGAATAACTTTAGCAACATTTATAACATAAGAACATGAAAATATGCCTCTGCTCCATAAGGTACCACAAACTATCTAAGCTTTGTATATGCTTGTCACACCTTTTAAATTTTAAGAAATTAGGTATTTCACATGAAAGCCCACAGTGAAAGCAAAGGAATGTAGAACTGCCATGAATGTGGAGATTCTTGTAGAAGATTGCATTTCCATGATATTCCAAAAGCTCAGGTTCTACAGAATCATGGCATGAAAATCACTCTAAATAGAATAATACATTTTAAATGTTAGCTTTTTCTTGTAGATTAAGATTGTGTAAGATCTGTCCCCCGTTTTGTAGTGCTGCCAATGAGGGGGAAATATCTCTCAGGAATATGGCTTTCTTACATTTAAATGAGAATCTTAGCAAAGGATTGGTTTTGAAAATATATAACAAAATCATGGTTTTGAAAAGACTTTATTTCTTGAAGGCTACGTAAAAATGCATACGGTAATTATTGCATATGAAATTTTAATTTTCACCAACTAGATGTACTATTTTAAACCTGACCTTGTAACTCAGATTCCTCACATCTTCCCTCTCAAAAAATATTATGCTTGTCATATACTCTCAGTCCACAAGTGTGTTTTAAACAAGTGAATGCATGAAGCTTCTATTCTTTACCTGAAAGTAGAAAATTCTATTGGTGAAAGATGCTCACTGTTGCCACTAAATCATTCTCTGTGTTATTGTGCAGTCAGATGCTACAGGGAACCTAGTAATATTTTAGGGCCTAGAATATTTCACACATTCCTAGGATATTAGATTCCTAACATTTCCAATCTTATGGTGCCTCCAACATAAGTATAAACTATTAAGGAAAATATGACCCGGTGGAAATTTGATCAACAAACCTTGACTAGAATGATAGAAAACATATTCTGCTTGGGATAAAATAACTAATGGATTCTCAATTGGGATCATTTCATTTTTAAGTTGGAGAGTTGTGCAGAATTTGAAGGAAGATACTTTAAAAAGTAACAGTTTCAGTGTCATTTTAATGATGTCAGTTAGGTGGAATAGGATAATTATAATACAGATCAAGGGTCAATGTGCACACTGTCACAAGTCACAGGTATGGATCCAGCATCATTTTTGCTGAGTTGTACACATTTATTGGTTTCTGAAATTATAAGCAAAATTATTCTAACAGAGAATTATGAAGATTATTATATGTTGAAATGTTGCCATGAATGTTCAATAATTAAAAAGTTTTAACTTTAGAGAATATTTAGTGAAACTGTGCTTAAATAAAAATAGTTGAAATTAATTACTTAAATTGACAGACTGATAGAATTTATGAGACACATGCATTCATTATTCATTCCTTCAATAAGAAAACAAGTAAAGGATATTAGGATCAAAGTTCAGACTTTTCAAGCATAGTATTTTTAATGAAGATGATGTAAAAAGTCTGTCCTGATATTGACAGAAGAGTAAAATGTTTGGAAGTGAATCATGCTATGGTTTTAGCATTGTGTATCGCTGATTACGATTCTTGAAAATTTTGTGGGATAAAAATGCAACATAATAAGTTGTTGCAGTGAATTTTCAAAATTAAAATCATTTTATATATGCATTTCATTTCTACAGTTTGTACTTTTGTTACACATTTTAGACGATAGACAAAAAGTAGTGCAAAATCTTTTATTACTAGTCAAATGCTTAATATATAATCAAATGTTAGTCTATTTTTAAAATAAATACTTTCCTCTCATGTCACTTTTGAATCTCAGTATTCGTTTAGCTTTGTTATTAAATTTGTTTCATAGCAGTCCAACCTTGTAAACACTTGATATAAATCCATTCAATACATGCAACGGAGTGTTTTTGCCAGTAATACAAAATAGCCAAGATAATACAAAGTGAAAAGGCTTATTAACCTTATCATGATTTATTATACTCTTTCTTTTGATAGAGTTTGATGTTGGACAAGCTAAGGAGCATACTGAGTAATCACGTATTTATAAGGAAAAGTATAGAAAGTGAAAGGAGACTATGTGAAAAATTAGAAACTTCTGTTTCAGCAGATAAATAGCATGTATTTGAAAGGAGGCAAATAAAATAGCTTGGTTGCTAAGGGCAACTGTATATGCTACTTCTTGAAGCATGACATTGCACTGTACAACTCATGGCTATGCCTTTGCTATTTATCTATCCACAAGTGATTAAGATGATGCTATTTTAAGGCAGGTGTTCACACAACTGTCAGCAGTCGGGAGTTGTGGAGCGTAGAGTAGAAGTGTGTGGGCTTCAGTCCTATGCATTATGCAATGCCCAAGGCACAAAAGTGAAAGGCAGGGAATCCAGCAGCCCTTATCATGCAGCATGCTGCCCTTGTCTGGTAGAGCTGACATTCGCAAGAATGGAACAGGACACCCATCTTTTTTGATCCAAAATGCAATTGCAGTACAGTGCAAAATTACCTGAGGTTAACTTGAAATGTTTGCTGTTTGTAGCTTTTTTTCCAGTGACCTCAGTAAAACTTTAAAAACAAGTTGGAAAGTAACATAATTCGAAGGCAGGTGTTGTTTCCCTTTTGGTATCCTTAGCATCCTGGCCATGTTTGACAAACCTGAACAGTCAGCTCTGCCTTTAGACAAGCCATTTAATCTGTAATACCTTGGCTATCTGAACTATAACAGAGATATTGAAACTCAAATAAAAGCAGTTTGACTTCTATCCACTAAAGTCTAACAGAAGACTTTTTAATTTTTCATAGAAAAATGGCTTTAGGACCTTGGAAATGGACATGTCTAGAAAGACAAAGGACTCAGATGTACCTTGAGTACATACACTTAACATCAAAGCCATCATTTCTCTTTGCACCTGCAACAAATAAGTCACTGGGATCCTGCTAGTGCAGGTGTTATGTACTTGATTCATTGGAGACTCTTAAACAGAGCAAACTGCTAAATTGACTTCTCCATGAAAATTCTGAGTGGATCTTTATGAAGCTCTTGATAGAATTAAATTTTATATATTCCTGAAAGTAGTTAGGTCCAAATTCAGTCCCACTGTTTGTTCCAATCAGATATTAAAAAGTTTGAGGTCTTACCTGGAACATCAAAATCAATGTGTCTTTCTGCAGAAAGCTGATGCCGAGTGGCTTATACAATAAAATTCCCCATTTAATAATAAAAAGAGTAGCTCTACCTGTTAGCAGTGAGTCAGGATGAATTGATTCTCTTTAATAAGCTCAGCAGGTGTCTCTAAGCGGAGAAAAACGGAGCAAGGCTTATGTCGTAGATGAGCTTGCAAGGGTAACTCCGAAAGGGCCGCTTCTCAGGCTTCATACCCTACAACGCTTATTCAGTAGAAAATTGGGATGTTTGGTAACATTCACTTTCCAAGTGTGTCTGATGCAGTTAACCTATAGACTGAACTCGAAAGAAAAGTTGATTTTCAGAGCCATCACATATGTAAATAAAAACCATATTCCTCCAGAGTAGTTTGATGAGGTGCTTAATCACCAATATACTGGATGTACAGAAATATTTATCCATAGAGGACACAGACTTTCTCACAGGCATTTGGTGAAAGTGCCCAGAATAGCTCACAAGTGCTGGAGAAGATTTTCATATCTGTGGAAAATTTTGTTGATATTTATGTAAATAAATAAGACTAAAACAAAAAAAAATAATGTTCACAGAGAGAGGGAAAATAGCAGGCAGAAAGTAACACACAATCTGGTAAGTGTCAGTTTCCCTGGGTGAGTGATAAAGATGGGACCTACTGAACAGTCTGAAGAAGATCTGAGGAAACACAAACAACATGAAGAAAGATCGGAGTCATTCCACTGAGCACCAAACAGGCTGTTTACATAACTTCAATCCTTTTAGAGGACAATAACCATAAATAAGTCATAGAACCAGTTGTACACATAGAAAATAAATCACATTATTAAGAAGTCACAACTACTCAAGCTGTGATAAAATTTTAAATTTATCTTTATGTCAATCCAATGAAATGTGTACTATTTGAATGGAATATTGTTTTTATTCTAGTGTACAAACCATATAATGAAAAGCTGTTGTAAAATTTGCTAGTTTATTCCTTAAGTATTCTGAGTATATAATCTTAATAACAGGAAGATAATAACTAAAACATACTTGTCCTATTAAACTACTAGATCTTGATAAATATATTATTCAAAACCATTAAGAAGAGCCAATACTTTTTGGACTACTTTTACACATTCACTTCTCTGATACCTACTTTGCAAATACTACTTTATTAAAATATCTTTTAAAAAAATGAGGCACATAGTGTTCTTTTCCACTTATGTAAGAGTAGAAAGACTTAAATATATTGAGTTGTGCATGTCCATACAGCTATTAATTATTTATGCAATAGAGTCAGATCAAAGAGTAGGGCTGGGCTTCCAAAATCAGCACTTTTCAAAATTTAATGTGCATTTGAGTCAGCCAGGGCACTTGTTAAAATGCAGGTGGTAATTCAGTGAGTCTGCACTAGATTAAGGATTCTGCTTTTCTATGGACAATGCAGGTGATCCTTCCTCTCCAGAAATCATATGTGATTAGCAAGGTAATGGACTGGCACTTTTCAAGATTAACATATAGCATATTGTCTTTATATTGATATTGATTGAACTAATCAGCTATAAAATTCAGGTAAATTTGAATCTGATATATATGTAGCGATTGTTTGCTTGTGGATGAGAAGTAGTGAGCCCGGATTTAGAAATCCTGAGTAAGATACTAATAGATTATATTAGAAAAAGAATTGGGGAAATAATATGGTTAATTTTCCAAAAGTTAAAATGTAAACTTCTTTGTATTCAATTGGTTGTTTAGACTTTTATTGTAGGAACAAGATTTCACACGTGCTCATATCCTTATATAAATATATTTATTATTCATATATAGTTTTTCTCAGTCGGAGGAACCCAGGACATGGCTGTTAGGGAAGCACTCTCCCACTGAGTTACAACTCAGTATTCAGTGGATTTTTAGATAATATTTATTCAAATTTTATTTTTAATAACAAAAGAAGAAAATCTCTAAAGTATCAAATATTAGAAGGTTTCTTTATGGCTGACTAGCACTCTATTTAATAATAATAATAATAATAATAATAATAATAATAATAATAATAATAAACACATATCTTTATCTAGTCTCCAGAGAATGGGCATTCAGGTTGTTTCCTAGATTTAGGTAATATAAACTGAGCTGTGATAAATATGGGTGCATGTATGTCACTGTGGTATGCTTTTATTTCTTTTGTGGGTATCTCCAACAAGGAAACAGTACAGTCAAGTGGGACCTCGATTTCTAGTTCTTTGAGGAATCTCCACCCAGATCTCCACAGTGGTTGCCCCAGTCTACATACCCACTAACAGTGGAGAAGTGTTCCTTTCCTCCACAGCTCTGCCAGGTTTTGTTATTGGCTGACCTCATGATAGCACCCATTCTTTCTAGACTGATAGAGTCTTGATATTTCTTTCACCTGCATCTCTCTAATGACCAGCAATGTAGAACATTTTTCATCTTTGTTTGCTTTCACTTCTTCATACAAAAAAAACAAAAAGTTTATTTTTTTCAGATCTCCACTTTTGAAAAGCGTGATAAATTAAGAGACATTTATAGCTAAATGGTTGCACCTTGAGGCCATATTCATAAGTGAAATAAATAGGACACAGATAAGTAAATATTGTATTGTTTCTTTAGTGTGAGATATCTGAAGGTATACCTGAGATCCAAAATGTGTGACACAAACCGTGAAGTAGGAAGAAAATACTAAAAGGGAAAGGGGAACTGGGTGGGGGCAGGGGAAAGCAAAGAAGGGCAAGAAAAAATATGATAATCAAAAGGAAACAAAGCCTAGCTTTTTGTGTGGCCAAAATTATCTGTATTCGAGCTTCAAGCATTGATGGGAGGGAAGGATGATGGGAAAAATGAGAATCAACACATACCAGGTACAGGTACACATTCTCAGTGAGTAATGTGATTGTAATGTATTTCTAAAATGTACCAATAAACTCAGTTTATTTTAAAAAATAGAAGACTTAATGAAATAGATTTAAGTGTACCCTAAATTATGTTTAGTCTATTTAAAAGATGATATACGTGAAAATATGAGGTCTTTCCACTTTTGAAACTATATCTGTTTTATAAGCCTAGAGAAGACAAGAATTTTTTGGTTTGTAACTTATATGTGAATGAACCATGTCTTTCACAAAATAACTGCTCAGAATAAAATAATTTTTCATAATGTGAGTGAATACATGATTTTTAAGATATGGTATTCAATGAACATATATATATATATGTGTATGCGTGTATAATATATATTACATATATATAATATTCTGTTTGATTTTTCATGAATTTTTTGTAAATGGAGCATTTTAGAATTTTCTTTTTATATAAAATTAATAAAAATTATATAATTTATATAAAACTAATACATTTATACAAAGTAAGTATCAGAAATAACAGAAAGCATGCTGGTCCTGCGATTCCAGATCCTCTCTTTTTTGGTGTGTTAAAATAGTACATAACGTAAATTTTAGCATCGTTATATTTTAAGTGTGCAGCTCAGTATGGTTAAGCATATTATCTGTATTATTGTGAAATGTCACTAGAATTTCTTCATCTTGTAATTCCAAAACTGTATACCCATTAAATAACTGCTTGACTATTTTTAACAAGTAGAAATTCCAGCTAATGCATTGAATCAAAGAGGATTTAATGCTTTATTCATATATTTTTGTGCAGCTTAAATTATCTGTAAGCCTTCCTTTTCAGTTTTAAGGGTCCACTTCCTTGAACTCTGTTCTGAAAAATACGGATATGGCCATTGTGAATTAAATATCACCATATTCGTTTATGCCACCATCAAATTCTGTACATCAGTTTTGCATATTAAACATAAAATATAACCTATTTTTGGAGCTGATAAAGAGAAAGAAAACCAAGAGAAACATTCTAATACATATCCCAAGTCAGAGGATATATATATGATCACAGGCTACTTTTATCCCCAGACATTGCCAAAATTAACTTGTACAGAAAAACATGCTTAAGTTTTTCTTATGACAGCATAAATTTCATGTTCAGATCCTAGAGTCTTGTGGTAAAAGTTAAAATCATCCTGTTCTCTCCCTCCTCATTTTTGAATATGCAAACACCCCTACTCATACAGAGGAAGAGAGGCTGGGTGCTTTAAATCAATCTTGTTTTTCAAATAGATAAAAATATTAAAACTCTGTATAAAACTGTATACATGGGGTACCGTGTGCTATTTTGATACTTGTATACACCATGTAATATTTAATACTGGTTGATTACTCCTCAAAAGTTTTCAATTTATTACCACTAAAATGTTAAATTTTTTCCCTCTAGCTTTCTGAAATCCACAGTGTGTTATTATTCCCTAGAAACATCCCAGCATACTGCAGCACACCAGAAATCCTTGAATATCAATAGTACCCTGCTATTTGTGATGAATCTGTCCCCACTGTTCCCCTCGCATTGCTCCTCCCAGCCTCTGCACACAGCACAGTTACCAATTTCTGCGATATGAACTTCTGTAAATCCCACTCTTGTAAGAGATGACCCACTTCTGAGAAAATGACAATCAATTCTTAGATGTAAATTAATTCCTTGAAGATACTTAAACAAAGGTAATCAAATGTCTTTAGGGAACTAGTACTATTGCAGTGTGGATTAAATTTCTGACACAAATTCTGCAAGGAACTAACCAAGTACCTATAATCCCAGCTCTGTGGGGCTCTGAGGCAGAAGAATTTCTTATCATGGTGCTGAGCAACTTAGTAACATATTAGTGGGTGATTTAGTGACTTATCAAGGTGCTGTCTCTGATTTAAAAAGGGCTACGAGTGTAGCTCAGTGTGGTGGCTCTGAATTTAATGCCTTACTTGAAAATAAAAACAAAATCAACAATAAAATAAAAACAATAGGCTGAGGATTTAGGTTAGTGGTTCTGGTGCCTGCCTTGCAAATGCAAGGGCCTGGGTTCATCCTAAGTAACCACATACAACAATGCTGGGTATGGTGACGCATACCCGCCAGCAATCCACATAGTACAGTGCTGGGCATGGTGGCTCATGCATGCAATTCCAGAACTGGGGAAGCAGAGGCAGGAAGATTGCTGTGAATTCAACGCTGAATTCAGGGCCAGCTTGACCTGCAAAAATGAGACTCCTTTTCAAAAAAGAAAAAAAGAAAAAACAAACAAAACAAAACAAAACAAAAAATCCCACAAAAAACAAACATTAACATTACATGGGAGACTTAGAAGGCTAGTTTTCAGAGCAACGTATCCCCACTCTGTTGAGTCTCCTATCTGTTTGAAAGATCCCACTGGGAGATTTCAATTTCACCTATGGTTTGCAAAGTACTGCTATAAACCATAGAGTCCAACATGGTAAAATATTCAAAACTTGCTAGTCACCGGACGTATTCTTACCTTACAAATAAAGAGAAATGATAAACTGCTGTCACTATTCATTGGATATTTTTATAAGTCAAATTTTTAATTGATTTCTTATTTAATATTAGCCCCAAATTTCTGTAGCTCAGTGTGCAACTTTGATACTAGTTCGGTTCAGTTTGCTGTGAATTTTTACGTGCATTTATAGTGACAATTCAAAGACGATGGTTCAGCAAGGTTAATTGTGACATCGGTAGTTTCTGTCTCAATGTTCATCCCACCCGAGGTGCAGGTGTGGCCGTCCATTAACTGAGCTCCCACACAGAGCGCCCTTTACTCTCCAGCCCAGCCCTAGACTCTGACAGTGCAGGTGTAGGGCAGGTCATTGTGTGAAGCTAACTTCAGACGTGTTTGTGAGGCAGGGATTCTTTCCACCAAGTAGCTAATTATGAAAACTAAGACACAATTGATATTCCTTCCTCTTCCTGCTGTTACCCAGCTTGTACACTTATGTCCCCGGTAGCGCTGATGGGAATTAGACATGGGCGATGCAGAAGGCTCAAAGGAAATGCAACATTTGAACTAAAATATCCATGAAATTGCTGTGAAGCCTAATTTGGGATTGGGCAATTTCAGGCAAATGTGGAGAAAGTGAAAACCGTTTTTGTGCCAATGATACACTAACAGGACTTACATAAGAGAATTAGATTGGGGAGTGAGAAGCTTGTAGAAAGAGCAATTATTCTCCATAACAAACACAGCCAGGTTTACATAGGTGTTTATTTAACCCCTTACCTGTCATTTTATGGTATAGAGATGTGATGTTTTATATTCCTGTTTATGCAACCAGATTCATAATCTTATTTTCCATGGTACATATTTGCAGGTTTTCTTTGAGTATCTCACTAGCATGTATAATAATAAATATGTTGATTTGTGCAATCTTTAATTTCATACTGTAACTTCAAATGTACATTGTAAATTTTTGACACAGCAAGCTGGATTTAGATTTATGAAATTTTTTAAGATGATGCAGCTCTCGGTAACAATAACTGGCTTGTATGATAGCTAAACCCCCTTGCAGATTGCGGCAAAGGAATTTCCCTGAAGCACAGAAGGAAGCATTTCCTTTAGTAGAACTCAATGATTATGTGAAGGCTCACTGCTTCAAGTGTCCTGTGCAGATCGGCAACACCTGTGAGACTCAGATGCACATTGTCTCAAGAAATACTGTAGAATAAGTAAAATCTGTTTTGCAATAAAACTCCAATGGATCAATGCTCTTATCAAAATTTCAAGTACACTGTGCTATTATTAAAAAATATGATTTGGCTTATCCTGCACATTGTTCCCTATCATGAAAAATGCATATGTATTTTGACATGTATTATCTTTTCAGTAGCCATTTGAGGGAATACAAATGTCCACAGTAA
This sequence comes from Petromus typicus, assembly GCA_004026965.1. Classification (NCBI taxonomy): domain Eukaryota; kingdom Metazoa; phylum Chordata; class Mammalia; order Rodentia; family Petromuridae; genus Petromus; species Petromus typicus. The sequence goes on from PVIR01011213.1 coordinate 11,470, forward strand.
TCATGGAAATAACATGAACTTAGTTGAAGAAAATATTTACCATAAGTGGATAAATATGTCCATAATATAATAGAATTACTTTAATTGTGTTGCTATGGTTTATATCTAGTTGTCCCCCAGTGCCCAAACACTGGTAGGTGAGGCTTTTGGGAGGTGATTGGTTCATGGGGGGAATGATATTGGAGGTCCATTGATGATCTTATAGCTCAGTTAGTTGCTAGAAGGTGGGACCCGATACAAAGAGGTGGACCACTGTGATGTGGCCTGGAAGGGCTTATCTGTCCCTTCTTTTGTGATTCTCTCTACTTCCCATCTGCCATGTCATAAGCTGTTTCATCTCCACTTTGCTCCTTCCTTGGAGTCAGGTAACTATGGAGAGAACTTCCAAAAATTGTGAGCCATAATGAACCTGTCTTTGAAGTTGTGGGTATCAGGTAATTGGTCTTAGCAGCAAGAAAGTGAACCAGATAGTTGGTCTAAATTCTCAGACCTTATATTTCCTTACAAATAAAATGGAGAAAACAATGATGATTCTTTTTGTTTGTTGGCTTTTTAATTTTTTTTTTTGAGACAGGCATTCTCTATGTAATTCAAAGTATCCTTGAATTCATAGCCCAGGCTGGCCTCAGACTTGTGCAGATCCTCCTCGCTCTGCCTGCCAAGTCCTCTGATTACAAGTGAGTGCCACCATTCCCAGAAAAAATGATACTTTTAGAATAAAGTTTGTGAACATTGACATTTCCCACCAGCTTGAACCACTGATAGTACATGCATGAGTGTCTTGTTTTGTAGCTCATACCTCTGGTGGTGCAAATGGATCTAACAACTTCCATATTTTTTTTACTAGTAAAGTTAATAAAAACACACCCAATGAAACAGTCATTCATTTAGTAATGGTGGTCCAAGTGGCCTGACTAAGAGACATATGAATTACAGCCCCAGTGTGAACCTGTTAAATGAATGATCCAGGTAAAAATACTTCAAAATAATGCAAAACGCATAGTAGAAACTCTATAATCTTCTACTCTAAGAATTGCACTTTGATATTAGAGACAAAGGTAATTTTCATTCTTCACAATAAGTAACAGGGTACAAAAGGCAGCTAAGTTAAAGAAGTGTGTGTGAGCTTAAAGATGGCACTGAGGTGGTCACTTAATTAGTCTTGATCCCTCATGATAACAATTCCTGCTAGGTGAACAAAAATAAAATGAGTGATGTCTGTCAATATTCCAGGTCTCCACTGGCAAAAGGAAGGTTTTGATCATAGGTCCCAGAGAAGCGCTCCTGGTTGAGCCAAGTCCAACTAGAAGTCACAGCTGGCAGCACCTGCCGTCAATCAGTTCTGCTCCTTAACATCATTCATAAAAGTGCTGCAGCTCATCCCAGAGAGCAGTTGGCAGCATCAAAGACATAAGATGAAAGAAAGAGAACTTTCTTAAGGATGTATTTTTCTTTTTTTTCTTTCTTTTTTCTTTTGACGAAGGGAGATTTACAGAAAAAATGATACTTTCTAAAGAAAAATCTGGCCACAGGGTACAAAACCCACTTGGTATTCTGGCAACTCTGATATTGACATATCTCTTGATTTTTAAAATACTGTATTTTTACTTAGGATTAGCGTTTAAGGGGAGATTATGTAGGATCAACTTCTAGAAATATGATTATTTTTGGATAAGTATATCTCTTGCTTAAAGACATTGCCAGTGAAAAAGTGTATGGAATGAATCCTTCCTGAAAAAGTGGTTTCAGATCATGCTTCACTGAGAATTTTAAAGAAAAAATATAATGTTAGATTCTTCTTTTGAAAAAAATGAACTAAGAATAGACATAACTGAAAACAGTGATTTAAAAATGGGCAGAATTTTACGTGCCATGTTGTCAGTGTGGTTTGTGACAGCATTTGTGGAATATACAAAACTAAGTATAAATTCAAAGTGAATAATAATAATGGTAATGCTGATTTTTAGAAATGAATACTATTATGTACTTGGCTTTTGTGAAGTGAAAATAACTTCAAGTGCCTTGCTTTTGATCTTAGCCAAAATCCAAGAGAAATATTATCATTATCAAGCAGTATTATTTTTATTTGAAAGATCAGTACTACGGGACATAAGAGTTAGGTCAACAGCTTTGCATGCAAAAGACTCTGGTTCTAATACCCAGAAATCTCCTCCACAACAGAAAATGGTAAAGGATAGTGTTTTAAAATGCTGTATAAGTTGTTCCAAGTCACAAGCAGGGCCGCACCAAAGGACAAGTGGATGACATCTCCTCATTAGTCTACATCGTCAACTTCCTGTAAAGAAAGCCCAAGAAAGTTAGCCTAAAAAAATAACTGTTTTTCCCAAATGGTGCTGCTGTCCTAATGTTCATATTGACTCTCACTGTACCAGTAACACAGTAAAGAAGCATTCAGTCTCTGTGTGTGTGTGCGTATGTGTATGTGCGTGTGCGTGTGTGCATGTGCGTGTGTGTGTGTGGGCAGCCTTATAATCTCTACACTTCAAAACATTTATCATCTTACAGGTGACCACTGTGAACAATGACTGGTGTACACATCCTCATTTGCTAGAAAATAATTTCCAGCAAGAAAACAAAATAATCTGTTTCTATTCAGATTACTTATACCACAGAAACGAGAATATGTCTCACAACATTGCTTCTCCACATCACAGATGATGAAAACTGTCTCATATTTTTGAAGATATCTGTCTGCATAGTACATAAATAGTAGGTGTTTATATGTCTGTGAATAAGTAAAAGGAAATACCTGGCAAACTTTCTTCCTTTAGTGATAAATAGGGCTTCTGAGAAGTAAATCTCCATTTCCTAAAACGATAAATAGAAAATGAATAGAGGACCTTTTCCCTCTAAATTTAAAACATATCATAGTCTTTTTCTCATTAGGTACAAAGGGAAGCTTATATGCACTCTGAATACATTCTTGATTTTTTGAGCTATAAGCAATGACATTTTTATTTACCTCAAGTTGATTCAATATTTCCGAATGTATAGACAGTTTTCATAAACATCATTTTCTGTCTGCTCTTAGGTACTCATTGGGCTTTTTCTCAACAATATTTTTCTTTTAAGTACTTTTGTTCAAATTTTTTCTTGCAGATATTTTCAGTATTTGAAAATTCAAGACCCACATTTACCAAGCATGCCCAATAAATTCAAGTACACATGAATGCAAAGGGAAGTAAGACATGTCCCTGAACTGGGTGAAATCCATAATGGCCAGAGTGTAATTTTTCAAGGAAAGAGTGTATGCTAGAAGAAGAAACAGAAGAATGATTTAAAATGATGTTAAGGGGCTGGAGATTTTGCTCAGTGGTTCCAGCGCCTGTCTTGCAAGCGCAAGGACCCGGGTTCGATTCCAGGTAACCACATAACAATACTGGGTGTGGAGACTCACCCCAGCAGCAACCAGTACCACATACCACAGTGCCCGCCGTGGTAGCTCATGCCTGTAATCCCAGCACTCGGGAGGCAGAGGCAGGAGGATTGCTGTGATGTGAGTTTGAGGCTGAGCTCAAGGCCAGCCTGAAACACAAAGCGAGACCCTGTCTCAAAAAAATAAAAATGAAATAAAATAAAATGATGTTAAATCAGCAAAAGTTAAGGAAATTTCCTATGAAGTCTGATAAGTACATTTTTGAGCACTGATACTTTGGGACCGAGGTCATTTCCCATGGAGACAGAACGTCCTGAGCAGAACATGACTTGTGGGACAGTGAGCCACTCTGTGCCATGCTGTTGCTGTCTGTGCAGTGCACCAGATGACAAGAGTTTTTAGAAGACACGGATGACTCGGCTTCACAGATGCCTTGCATAAGGCCTGTCTTTTGAGAGGCAGAAAACATGAAAGAAGTAAGAGTGGAAATTAGATAGGTTTATCTATATATAGACATAAAATATCCTTGCAGAAAAGGGACATTGTAGGAGAAAAATGAGTGAAGGAATTGAGCCTTACCACGCTCAAGACAAGGTATAGACAATAAACCTATGAGGTTTATTTGACTTTAACAGTAATCAACCAAAAGGAAATGGAATTAAAACAGAGCTCCATTTGCCTTGGAAAAGTGGGATCAGGCATTTAATATACTGTAATTGAAAAAGGACAAAATGCAGGATACATACAGTTGGAGGAAGAAAAAGTCCTTACCTTAATCCTAAAGTGTCCATGATTTTGATACAATAACATATTTTCTCAAAATATATTACAAAAAGATATAAAAATGTAAAAATGTCATACATATATATTATATTTACTCATGTTAATGAAAATGGTGATAGTACATTATTTAAAAAGAGTATATAATTTCTGGAATATATTCAGAAGTAATACATAAAAGAAGTTGAAATCTCTAAAATGTATAAGAGGCATTGTGAAATAGGAAGAAAATCTTCAAAGGAAAATGGACCAAGGGAAGGAATACAAGGGGTTACAAAGAGGAGGTAAAAAATTAAAGATGAAAGGAAAAAAAAAACTTATATATATGGAGGATTGGAGGAGTAAAAAGGAGGGTAAGAGAATGGGAAAAATCAGAATCAAGATATATCAAGCACAGATAAAAATTCTCAATGACAAATGTGAAAATAATGTATACTTAAAATGCAACAATAAATTCAACACAAAAAAAAATCTGAACAGTATTGGGCTGGGGATTTAGCTCAGTGGATACAGTGGCTGCCTCACAAGAGGAAGGTCCCAAGTTCGATCCTAGGTACATAAAAATAAAAAAAATTAAAAAAATCTTAACATCAAATCTATACATAAGCCAGGCGTGATGTCACACAATTGTAATCAGAACACTGGGCATTGAGATGGGAAGATTGCCAGTTTTGATCCCAGCCTGGGTAATATAGCTTTATAAGACCCTTTCTGCAAACAAAAAGTCAAATGTCTAAAAATGGTTGGAGACCTATCCCAGTTCAAATGTCTCGAGTTCAATCTCTAGTAACAGTACCACAGAAAGAAAAAAGAATGTATAAGGATGTAGGGAATAATTATAGATACTAAATGAAAATTATTTGGTGGAGACTCACACTCACCAGCAATCCGAACCACATACCAGAGTGTTGGGAGTGGTGGCTCACAACTGTAATCCCAGCACTCGGGAGGCAGAGACAGGAGGATTTATGTGAGTCTGAGGCTGAGTTCAAGGCCAGCCTGAATTACAAAAAAAGTAAGACACTATCTCAAAAAAATGAAATTCATATTTACCCACATATGTATATATCCATAAATCTTATGTACCGAAAGTTATATAATTTTTATTTATTTTAAAATACATTTCAATAAGTTATGTATTTTACAACAAAATTTTTCTAAACCAAATCTTCCCTAACTCCCAGCTTAGTCACAGGATGTAATGAATTAAAAATAGCTTCATGTGAGCCATTCTGAGGGATACACAACACTGGACAATGCCTCGTGGCACTAATTATCTCTGGAGTGTATATAGAGATCTAGCTCATTGATATCACTCCCACTATCATTGTTTCCGTGTCCTAGAGTAGTCATGTCACGCAGTGTAAGCTTTTGTTGGTCAAATCATTAAATAGAACATGTAAGCTACACGCCTGATGACCTCAGCTATAAAAATACTCTCTTTATCCTTATTTGTGAGATGAGGATGAACCATCCCGTCTCTTCATCTCTTGTCTCTTTTTGCATTGATTTTATTTCTTCCATTTAAGGCGACAGCTATTTCTGTTAACAATTAGGATTTGTACAGAGGTTGAAGGTTACATCTGAAAACATATGGCAGGACGACTTTGATCATGATTACATATTTTTTACTGCAGGCAAAGACTGATAGTGCATCGTCATTTCATATCTTCTGACTAGTGTGTCATAATCAGTAGGCAAGTTGAAGTGAAATATTCTAGGGGCTAAATTACTCTTCTCACTATGCTATGATAATAATGAAAAGCCTAGGAAACACCCAAACGCAGGGAGTATGCTAGCCAAACTGTCAACAATGGCAGCGGGCTTCAGAGGAGTGGACCTAGGCGAGGATTCCTGAAACAGTCAGGAGACTGTCCATTCCCGGGTCGCGGAAGCTCTTTCTAATGGCTGCTTATGAGTCAAGGACTCCACTCGGCCTTCCTGTCCCTCCCCCGGACCGCTCTCAGCAAGCTAGAATGACCCCGGCTATCTGCCTTCCCATTTTCTTTACTATGAGTTACACTTGTTTCATATTCTGACAGGTCCTCTAGCTTTCATATATTCCTACCAAGGATAACACCATCATACTGTCTGCTTCTTTGGCCCCTGGGGTAACAAAGATGCCAGTCATTCCTCAAAATCATGTAGCTACTAGGTTAGTGCATTTTTCTTATTAACATTGTATCTACACTAATAATTTATTGCATATTAATAACATAACTAATACAATGAATGTGCTGATTCATGTTCATAAAAGTATCAGGCAACTAGTTTACTTTTTATATTTTATTAAGTAATCATTTTTCTCAAATTTTCTATTATCCTTTCACAATCCTGATGAATTCAATTTTAGATTCATATCCATCTTGAACCTCCCACAGAACTGTTTTCCTGCGTCAATTCTTATTCTAAACTTTCAGGAGTTTTCTTGAATTTTTCCTCCTTTTGTTTCTGTGTCATGTGTTCAACTAATTTTTAAATAATGAATGTGCCAGAAATACGTTTCCAAGCTTGTATTTAGTAATAACTTTGTTATGTTTAGATATTATAGATACCTTATCAAGGTTTTGAAGTTTACATAGAAAATATTTTTACCTCAGAACTTGGGAGTGGGCCATCTAACGTAAGGACTGCTACTAAGAATAGCAAGACTAGTGAGATCAGTTTGTTTGGTTTTTTTCACTATTGATTATGTGCTCTACTTTATGAATTCTCTTTTAATCTTTTCTGTGTTATTCAAATACTGAATTTCACAGGAGTAGTGAAAGAAATTTTATCCCTCTCTGTGAAGTTGGTGAAATAATTCTTGAAAATTAATCTTAAACTGTTAAATAAAATGAGAGAACTGTACATATTAATAGAGTGCTATGTGTTGACATATACACACACAGTGCAATGTTTAAATAAGGTTAACTGTATCTATCTCCTGAAATGTATAATGTTTCTTCAGGTGAAAATATTTACTGTGATTTATTTTTCCTTTTAAGAAATATACAGTAAATTCTTGTTCAAAAATATACCTTCTTTTAGGACACATTTTTTCTAATCTTTTGGTAATTCTTGTGTTTCATAGTTTCCTTTCCACATAGTCTTTGTCATCTATTTCTTAAATATCTTCAATCTAAAATTAGATGGGCTATACTGATATATTGTTGTTTATCCCTACTCTACCTCCATTATTCCTTTTTATTATATCTGGTCAAGATGGAAAATGCAGCTTCTGTGGTCTGATAGCTGATCTGATATTTTGTGTAGGTATCATGGCTCTTATAAAAATCCATATTTCTTTCAACCATATCATTTTTTATCTGTTAACACAGCCTATCCATAGTTCAACACCCCTTCCCCCAGCTTGCTTAAATAGTTCCTTTTATAGAGATGAGTCTTTCAGCTTCTGATCTGCCTAATTGTCTTCAATATGACACAGGAATAATCAGCGGTCTTACTGTGTAGTTTTTTGTGGATCAAAGGATCTCAGATTCATTTGTGTCCCCTGAATCCAGGCTATTTTCTGCTGTTAGGGGCTGGTCTGATATGTTACTGGAAGAGTATCTATGGACTTGGGACAACTCTCGCTTAACATTTTGCAGATCACAATGACACTTACGGCTTTGATCTTTTCCATTCCCTTTATTCAAGTTCATATAAAAGTCCCCCGTGGATGGACATTCTTTTCTCCCGTCCTAGGCCACTTTGCTCGTGTACACTTTGGTGGTCAGGGATTGATGTGGAAGGCAAAGTTCATCAAGGAACTGTCAAGCTTTCTCTGTGCTCTTTCAGGGGAAACAGGACACCTGTTTTATGCTCTCAGATTCTCTATGGATAATTCAGTATGTTTAAAATGTGCCCTTTGCTAAGATTGGGTAATAATAGATAAAGCAATATTTAAGTAAGGAGACTTTATAATTTTATCTTTATCCAACTTATTGCTCTAATAATTCTGAGAGTTGGAGAAAGAAGCAGCCTGCATTCATTTCTCCCACCATAAGCTTTGTTTCATGTCTCAGAACAATGACAACACAAGTGAAGAAACAAACTAATTAATATAAATGAAGAAATCAGTGTGCATTTTAATACCATCACTACTACTAGTCTTTTCAGTGGTCACTCATGAAAAATCATGGCTTAAAAATTATGGGACAATAAGTCATATGAATCAGAGCAACAGAAATAATTTATCTTTCTGATGGAACTAATCGATAAATTCAGGTTTAAGAGTATGTTGTCTGGATTTATAGATTTTCACTTTGGTATAAAACAGACCTATCCACCTGATACTGGCAGAAATGAGCAAAGCTGGTCTTCCTGACCAGACAAATTTATCTACACAGGAGCAGAGAAAGCAGGTATCCTGAAAGCCAGGTGAGATACCCCGAGCTAGTCAAGTAAAGACATCACTTTTCTGCCTTTGAGTATATAGCCAAATGTGCTCTTTACAAGTCCTCATTCCTTGGTTTATGAGGTGGGGATATTTTCCTTATTCAGTAAACATGAATCAGGACTGAATATTCTCTTCCATTCCTTCCCTAGGTCTTTTTGTGGCAAGGTAAGCAATAATTTCACAATCAGTCTCATTTAGCCAAGTGGAGGGTAAATTCATTGAGATGGTCTTGACTCCAAAGTCACAAGGTCACCCCAAGGCCAACAATGTTCCTGTCCTAGTCTTCTGCAGTCAGGAAAAGTACAATTTTGACACAGAGGGATTTGAAACAGGTTAGAAACTTATTATGCAGATCAGAGTGATCATAACCTATGGGCTTGTTAGATATGAAGAACATCAGACCCAGCCTAGGATCTTATTCTCTATAGTTTTACAGGATCTCCAAGTAATTCCTAGGTACACTGAAGTTGGAGAAGCACTGAATTAAAACAAGTCATTAAGTAAAATAATTTCAAGCCTCTGCTAAACCCTAAGCTGGATATTGTCTCAATTTTAAACAGACATTATACCTGGATGCCACCTTCAATGTGCCTTCCCAGAGATTATGAAACGAAATTAATCAGTAGTGGCTGAAATAATAGCAGAGAAGATTAAGTAATGACTACTGTAGCAATTCTTTAATGCCCTCTTTAAAAAGAGTTAGCTACATGTTCTCTATATTTGAATTTAAGTTCACTCATGATGAAGCTCATAAGATTACAATTCAAACTTTGCATCCCATGCATATGTGTATATATATATATATATATATATATATATATACATACATACATATATAAATACATACACATATATAAATACATACATACATATATATATATATATATATATATATAAAACACAATATGAAAGTTCATCATTCCTGCTGAAGTAAACATAAAATTCAAATCTAAAATGCAGTGCTTTGACCTTGCAAGCTAATGTCCCTTCCAAAGATACCAGGGCAGAGACCTACTTGGAGGACTGCATGATAGATGCTTCTGCCATAGCTGGAGACATGATTGTCATCCACTCACTCCCACTGTCTCCTTGCTCAGAGCTTGGCATTTGAAGCATATGTTCCTTTTAGCAATGTGTGAAAAATTATACAATCATGGCCCAGTTCCCAGATCTTGAGGTTTTGTTCCTTCCTGTGCTATTGGAAAATATATCCCCCCCCCCAAAAAAAATATATATATATATAAAGAAATCTTCTTTGTTGACCAGTATCTGTCTAACACCTCAAAGCTCTGACTGGTGTTCTACATGTTTAGGTTCTTCTCAACCTTGTCCATGATTCATTTCTACTTGCTTTCTCTGCAGTAAGAAATTGTTCCTTTATTTTTCTCTTGTTTACACCCCATACTTTGAGGAAGGTTCAGTTGATATTTTAGCAGCTTAATCTAGTTGCATGCACTTTTTTTCTCCTACATACACAATGAGCAGTTTTGCTAGATGTGAAGATATTTTTGGTTTACACAGTAGACCTGGGTATTTCCTAGATATCCTCTCAATTTTCTTTTATGAATTCCCTTTAGCAAAGCAGAGTAAACAAACAAATTATTGGGCTACAAAAATCAATGAACGTTCAAGGAAATATTATGCACCTTCACAACCCTGGTGTGAATCTTTCTACTAAAGGAATATTTTCCCACAAGATCAGAAGTGGACATGATTTGTTATTGTTCTAGCTGGCTCTTTTCACAGTACTGCATCTGTTCCAGGCCTGTTTCCTTACAACACAAGAGATATTTCTCTGTGAACATAAATCAGGCCACTTTGACTCTCACTAAGAAATCAAAAGATTATTTAAATCAGTGATCTTACTAGTCAGCTACTTTAGTTTATCTGTGTTTTGTCTATTTAATATTACTCACTTATTATAGCCAGATAATTATTATCTAGTTTAAAATAGATTTTTCAGTTTTTAAGAGGTGATTTCTCAATACTTTTCATTTATATTTGAGAGTTTTTTTCAAACCCAGTCATTCTTTTGATTGAATGTAAACCAAAACAGGTGTCCCTTCTTTAATGACTGTATGAAACTAATTATATCCAGGTGTATCTTCTCCAGTTTCATATCTCTGGCTGGACCACCAAAATCTTGCTTTTTATGTACATATCTTTCCTTTAAAACCACAATATTTGTCATATAAAATATATTCTTTATCCAGTTTAATTACATTTATTATGTTTTCACTCTTCACTACTGCTGATATGAAGACCAAAGCATATATATATATAATTTTTTTTTTTTGCATGGCTCTTTCCAGTTTATTGCATGAAAGAGTTACACTAGTCCAAGCAAAAGCGGACCCCAAATGGTTACATTATACAAGCCGTGAGGTTTTTAAACTTGTGACCAGGGACAGAAGGGACATTCTACTCATCGCAGGGAAATCCTCACGTAAGCTTCGATGAGCCACAAGCCCTCAGAACCCGTGAACCTTCAGCTGATCGTCTTTAGCCAGCCTGATCTCTACTAGGAACTGGCATATGTTCTTGCGTTGGTCACCCTGGAGCTGGATCACTTCTCCATATTCTGGATGCTCGATCACAGTACCATTGCAGGCAAATTTCTTTCTTAAAGGCCTTCACCAGTTTCTTTTTATCCTAGTCATCCGCGATGCCCTGGACAGTGGTGAGGGTCTTCCTGCCGTTCCTCTGCTGGATTCTTATATGGATATAGTCCTCAGTGCCGGCGGGAAGCAGGTCATCACCTTTACTTGCATCAGCACAGGGGTCGAAAGAGTGGAGGTTCTGGATAGCGGACATACGATATGATTCCTTTTCCTCGGTGGAAATGGCCTGCGGAAGGCGGCTGCGGGAGAAGGCGGGCAGCGGGGGACGGATCGCCGGGAAGCAGGGGCTCAAGGGGGAGGCAGCTGAGTCCTCGGCGGCAGCTCAGTGACTGGGGCCCAAAGCATATTTTTAAATCAGTTCACTCACTCTTAAGCTTTCTGAGATGTGAGATTCTTTAGAGACAGAATGTTCCAGCTTTGGCTTTTAAAGTTGTCTTTCTTAAATCTTAATACTTGCAAGAATTTTATTTTCATGTTATTTAGCTTCCATCGAAGTTGATGACTTACTCTTTATAAATTAATGACCACTCCTTTTAACATATTTTCATAATAAGGTCTCTGGAGCTTACATGGATGGAACCACAATCTGGATTTTTGAAATCTAAAACTTTAAACAGATTTCAAAATAATTCAATCCAGATCTTCTTTGAAACCATGTGATAGACTTGAGATGATGTGTATTTCTCTACGTACTCTGAGTTAGAACATTCAGGTACAACTTCTAATCTGAAATAATGGCTGAGAAACATAAGAAAAGCAGGGAAAATTAACCCATACATCAGTGCTATACACGTTTGTCTAATCATTTTTTAGTTTAAGTAAGCATAAAGTAGGCTGAAATTCAGCTTTCATCCAACATAAGTTTTCTGACAGAGAAAATATGCTCAACTTCAGTGGAGGCATGTGAAGTTATGAGGGACTGTTTCATGCCTTAGGTCAAACCAATGTCAATTGCAGTGAAGGCTGTTCCTGCTTGTTAACTCTTATACAACCTATGCTGAATAATTCAAGGCTCCATTAAAACAACAAAACTAATAGCATCTAATATCCTAAGGATAAGTGTGTGTGAAAGGGTAAGTTCAAAATATAACATGACTTTCACTCTCTAAGACTTCTGGCACTAATGCCAGAATTTTAATCTTATATAGTCCTCAACAGTATTGCTCACCTGTTCTCAAACATTCAGAATAATACTGTAGTCTTAAATTGAGTAAGCAAGAGATCATTGGCTTGAGGCTATCTCCAAGGTAAGACTTCCTATATAATGAAGTCACAACATAACGCTGTATATAAACAAAGTGAAATCTACTTTATATTTTGTAGTAAACAAGGAAGATTCAGTCAGTCACAGAGAGGTGAGCTTTAGCCAAATGCAACAGGTGACTCAACATACCATGACTAAAGGAGGCAAACTTAACTGTAACCTATCAAGTAATCTCTACTCTACTTCTGCCCATCCTGTACAGTCTCACTACCTGCCTTTTCTTGCTCCAAATACTGCTCTATCTGGCTTCTGAATCATTCTTAACTCAATTAAGTAGTTCTAAAATTTTTAAAATTGATTTCTTTATTGGTACATTTCATATACACATCATGATTACATTCAACATTGAGAATTTGTACCAGTATATGGCATGACTTTGTTATCATTTTCCCATCCCCCTACCCACCTAGAACACCCCCCATATCTCTTCTATACATACGCTTCATTGCCTTCTTTAACATCACATTTTTTCTTTCAGGGGAAAGAAAAAATGTGATGATAAAAAAGTAGTTCTAAATTTTGTCTAAAATTGTGTCTGTTGACATTAGGATGCTGGAATTTTCTGGATAACTGAGGTAAATGTCATTTATGCACGTCTCAAATATGAAACAAAAGAACAGGAAAATGTGAGACAAATGTCATGTGCATTACTAATTTATGTTAAATAGAGGGTAACACTTTGGATAATTGGATACAATGAATTTGTGCATCCTTCAGAGGAGTTACATAAACTCAGTTAGTTACATAAACTCAGTCACATCTGTTTATCCCCCTGCAGGGCAAGAACCATACTAAGCTTTGTTTAAGGAATAGCACAGGAGGCACAAGCCTTGCAAATCAACTGAGAGCAAAAGGAAACATAGGAACCACTGAGTCAGCCATATTTGTTTGTTTCCTGAAAGGCATTAGTCATATGTGTCTCTCCCACACATTCTTTCCTGGGCAGTGGAACACAAAGTTGGTCCCTTTGAAAAAAGCAAAAAACATCAGGCATAGACATCTCCATTGGATAACATAAATATAGATTTAAATAGTGGTTTGCAAACTTAGATATTCTATTTTTTTAGCTAAGCCTTTCAGAGAACAATTGAAAACAAGCAACGTTTGTCCTCCCCACATCATTCATATATTAATTGCTCTTATTTTGGCAGTTACATTCTGAGACATTGCCCAAACCCTTAGCATTTTAGAAGGCACAGCTGAACTAGCTTTCAAATCTTTTCCAATTTGAGAAACAGTTGTGGTTTTAGTGATACTCACTGAGTACACCGGTGAGTGAATTTTTGACAGGCTACCTAGATTACTGAGAAAATGTGTATTTATCTGCGTGAGATTGTGGAGGGAATTCTTTTTAATGAGGTCAGAGTGATACAGGTTCTAGTATTCACTCATCTTTTTCATTTGGCCAACTGACAATTTCTTTGCATTCCCATCCAATTTTAAAAATTGCTTCACTAAATTATTGTGAGTTGATAAAAATATGAAATCTGTAGCATCACATGTGCTGATGTTAGTAAGTTAGTGCACTGGCGTCAATTATTATGATCAGCTGGTGGTAACATCATGCACCTGGCATCCTGGCTACACAGGAAAATGAGGCAAGAAGATCATTACTTAAAGACCAGCCTAGGTAAGAAAGCAGATTCTACCTCAGAAAAGAAATTATCAGTATCATTAGAGAAAAGTTTCACTTTGTGATGTCACCCATACCTGTTAATATTTTCATATATTTTAAATATATTAGGAACATCATTATTGAAACAATTATCTTAATTTCACTTCTCTTCACCCAAACAAGCTATTATTGCTATTAATCATTTACCCATCTTCATAAGAAAATTATTTTCCCTGAATTATTTTCCTTAGGCAGTGAAATGATAAGTAAAATGTGCCTCCTAATATTTTTCTATTCATTAACGTCGTTGAAAACAGCTTGTGATATTTGCTCCAACATCTAAGAAGAGCAAGTATAAACGGTGCTCTGAAGGAACATGTGTCTCTGCGAATTTCTTCCAGGGGGAAATGGTAATTGTGGTGATGTGAAGAACGTGAGGAAGAGACACACAATTCAGTCCTAAAAAGACAAGTAAACTGTCCCTTCAAAGGATTACCAGAGGATAAAAACCATCTCATTTGCCAGTTTCCCTGTGGAAATCAGAGACATAAAACTTCTGAAATTTATTTACTGAACTGCCACCTAGATTGCCTATTATTTGGTAACCTCTGGCTTGGTAGACATTCCTGGAGCTACAAGGTGGCAGATGAAGTGGGAGATTTAAGAAGGATGTAAACAGAATTCTGTAAACCTCTTCCCGATGTGAAATTACGAGACAAGATGATCTCTGTCACTGCCTGTGGCCTTGACATCCTGGTCCAATATTCATTCCAGAAAAAAGTGAGTCCGTGACTTCTATGATTCTGTTCAGCCTGTGGTCAGGTTGCAGGTACTGTACTTAGCAATGAACAGATATGCTCAACACTGCTTCAAGCACTTACATTTCTTCTCAAGCAAATATGAGTTAAAAAAATAGAGGAACCGGCTCAGAGATTTGTTTTATGGGTTGGAAAAACATCTTTAGGGATACATGAATTACAAAATTAAAAGTATCAATAGTCCCAAATATTATTAAAATACCACCTTATATTCTTAAGTAAAACATGAAAGTGACTTGGAAAAGTGCAGAGCACATTTTTTCTTACATTTTCACAGCACTAGAAAAGCCGAAAGGACTGCCTGTCTCATCTCTGCCAATAAGACTTTTCAGTGAGAACAGCAGCGACCTAACAGGAACGATATTATTTTTCAAAATCAAGGCAGAAAATGAAAAGCCAGTGCATATGTGTGTGCAAAAATCTCCACTCTTTGCAAGAATGATTTTAAGAGATCTGAATCCAATTATAATCTAGAGTTCTTAGAGAATATCATCAAGAAAATTGAAACCTCTGTTAAAAATCTTTGAAAACTTAGGTGTTGACATGAGCGCCATGGAATAATTTTATCGTAATGAGAATCCTCCCTTTTGGACCTCTTTATGGCCTTGCCATTTCCTAAAGGGATACATTATTTTTGCCTGAGAATGGATTTAATCTGACAATGGATTATAGTATAGAAGTCATGAGTTGGCACTAGTCAAAGCTTATGGTACTAAAGCTTATTTAATATTGTTAAAAACTAGATTTCAGGATCTCACATACAAAAGACAGAACACAATGGTAGCATTTCCCTTGGGTCTAGTTATTACTCTGAAGAACCAAGTCATCAAAAAGGAAAGCAACTGCTTTACATAGAAGAATTGCAGTCAAAATCTCATCTGTTAATTTTTTTAATTTTAAAAATAAATGATAAAAGGGGTGTTAAAAACTATTAAAATATAGGACGGAACACATATTAGTATGCTGAGAAACTTTAACGTGTGACGTATGTGAATTAATATATTTTAGAAATTTTATTCTATTTTTCTAGTAGAATGTGTTAGAAGCATGACAAAGATGCCACTCTTTGCTGATTTATTTCCTAAGGTTCTGTATAAATAAACATGAATGCACTGAGAATGTTGCCTGAACCATGAATTTCCATATGAATACTTAGTATGAGACGTATTTTAATACATAGTTTAATGGCAATGAACTCACAATTCAAGTCATTTGTTTGCTCAACTAGTGCTTGCTTTGGCAGCACATATACAAAAATTGTTTCCTCATTTATTTACTTGACATCAGTGAAATCTTCAATTTAATGCCATTTGTAAACTCTGCACATTCATAATACTGATCCAATGTTAGGTTAACACTGATGTTTAACCATGAGCTTTGGGAAATCTTTTGTTTAGAAACTAGAGAATATAGCAGTGACCCTGGGTCTTCTCTAGAGCACAATCTGCTTTTGTGTGGACTCTCATTTTTTCTTTGGGTGACTTTAAACCCAGAATAATCCTCACAGAACAGCAGAGAGTTCACGATTGGTCTCTTTTCCTAGATACCGAATTCCTTTCTGGTTCTTTAAGTGCCTCCCAAGGAACTCAGTCTGAGTGAAATTCTAGTTGGATTGGCAGCATTATGAGGATACAAAAGCGGCTGTATTACTTATAGAAGCAAAGCAAAGGAAAGTGGCTTTGTTGAATGAATATTTGAAAAATACTTCAAAGACCTGAGACCCCTGGTTGAGACCAAAAACTTCAACACTTTTACTTAGCAAATTATTATGGACAAAATATTCTAAAGTTATTTGCTCAGTCCAACTCTCACATTTACAACCACTGTTTCTTCAGCCAGAGAATTGTCTGATGGTCTGATCACCATGTCTCTGACCTGCACTATCTTCTTCATCCTGCCTCAAAAGGCTCAGTGAAATTGGCTTTGACTTTCCCATCTGAAGATCCTTTACAGAAGGAAGCAAAAGACATGAGTTTGGATGTGAGCAGAAAACTGTGGGACATCCCGAACAACACAGGGGAATCCCAGACAGCACTCAATCATGGAGTCCACAGCTAAAAGTCCAACACGTGACTTTTGTCAGTCTTCAGAGAACCAAATAGAAGTCTGCACTTCTTTCTACATCTCTTTACAACTACGAGGCTTAATTCCATTGGAGATTCCCCGGGAATATACAAAGCAGAGTGTGTTCAGGGGTGTAGGGGGTGCTGGCAGAATATTCTGAGTCCATATTACTTTTTTAGTGATGGAGTACAGAAGTTGTCTTGGTTACTCAGGAACATTCCACACAGTTTATTTATTCAGTTACCCACAGTTGCCTAATTCCATCCAAATGGGGTGATTTCCTCTTTCAGTGCAATAAAGTCTTGAAAGTAGATGTAAGACAACTTGCAGATAAATCATAAGGTAATGTATTTTCCTCAAATAATGATTTTTGAAGTATTTTACCTCTCAAAATAGAAATCTTGAAAAGAAACATTACCTGTTATAACTATGATAATTCACCACAAAAAGATCAAGATAATAATGTGCTTCAAAAAAGTTTAAGATACTTATGAACTGAATAATTGCAGCAAGAAGAATATAAGCATAGATCCTAATAGAAGTTTTACTATTCTGCTAAAAATAACAAAAAACATGAAAGCAAAAGAAAATGAAAATTATATGATTTCATACCTTAGAAAGAGTTACATAATTCAGGATAATGGTTATAGATTTCAAACAAGATGTACTCATGAGTTATGTTTTACTTAGTGAACATTTTTAAAAATATTCTATAGCAAAAAAATGGCAGCAAAACTTTTTTTATTTTATTCAAAAGACATCACATGTAACTATTTGTTTATTTTTCAGTATATTATGCATAAAGTATCCTCTTGCACATGCATACCTGCATATCCAGAATGGAACCTGTACTATAGATTTAATAAAATGTGATCATCTTTAAAAATGATATACGGTTGTTTCTAAGATTTAGCAATCATAAACTGTGGTTCTTTCATAGAATGGAGTATTGTTGTGCATTAAAAATGGTAAGATTTATTCATTCATACTCAAAATGGATGTACCTTGAGGACATCCTTATAAGTGAAATAAATAGGTCACAGATGTGTAAATATCATATCTTTTCTCTTGTGTGAGAAAATGAAGTTGTAAATGAGTTGTAGTATGTATAGTTGATATTGTGAAATAGAAAATATTAAAAAGGAAAAAGGGTGTAGGGGTAAATAACGAGGGGAAAAAGAATGTGGCAGTAATAAAGAAAAAGGGAAACAAAGCTTATATATATATAGGGGTTGGGGGTTGCAGGTCAGGGGTGAAGGGGAAAAAATGAGGATCAAGTGATGTCATATTCTGGTACAAACTCTCACTGTTGAATGTGGTGATGATGTATATTCATAATGTACCAATAAAGATTTAAATTTAAAAAAAGATATATGAAAAAATGAGAATTAAGTTGTGTCTTATACTGGTACAAATCCCCATTATGGAGTGCAATCATGATGTGTATATTTAATGTACCAATAAAGATAATTAAAAAAAAAAGATATATGAGATATGATATACTGATAGATCCCTAACACAAATTCTCAACTTATTAAGCAGTTGTAAGAAAACTGATGTTTTAATACAGTGGTATTTAAATGAGTTTTGTGAAAGGCAATGAAACAACAGGATAATTAAGTCTATAGCCTAGAATGAAGTATATAAGGGAGATTTATTGAAAAGTAAATACAAATCAGTATAGCAATAAAGATTATACTTATGAATTAAACACTTAGCCATAAGATGAAAATATTTTAAATATAATCAAAAAATTCATTTCTTGTTAGCTGACTCTCCTCTTGGAAAAGAGAGAAAGTATTTATAAATTAATTCTATCCGAAAGTTCTGGAACCTTTTAATTAATTAATTAACTATTCTTTGAGAAAGGCTCTCGTTCTGTAGTTCAGGCTGACCCTGAGCTCATCATGTAGTCCAGATGAGCCTCAAACTCACAGCAGTCCTCCAGCCTCTTCCTCCTGAGTGCTGGAACGATGGATCTGTAAAAACTCATTTCAAAGAAAAAAGTGAATTAGAGGGCATACTATACTAATGTAATTTTTGTATGTGTGAAGTCATATTCTTATTATAAATTATGCACAATTCCCATCTCCTATGTTATTTGTAATCTATATTATATAGAAACACACCACTACTTACAGCTCCACAATAGCTTTTCATTAGACCCAACACCTCTTTTGCTATAGGAATATAGAATCATTATATGTGTGTTAAATAGCATGTTATATGCAAGATTTAATATGAACACATCTGTAAATTTAAGGGTAACATCTGTGCCTATTTTCTTCCAGATGTATAATACTGCTAAATTATTTCTCTGATCAGTTTTAATATATACTGTTTGAAATATCACACTGAGGATATAGATACTATTTGACAGTTATTAATTCATTCCTCCAGAAGTTAGTCCATTAATGTTGAGATAGGGAATAATTCTATGTGATAAAAATTATGATTGTTTTCTCTGTTTTAATAACTAGGGATTATTAAGAGCATAAGAAAATTTCCAGAACAGTAAGTAACTAGGAAAGGTAACAGACCATGGTTCAAATCATCAATTCTGAATGATAGCATTAAAAATATCAACTTTTTATTCAATATTTAACGATAAAATATAATTCAGGGACTTCAAGGTAACTAAAATAGCATTTTAGTTTTTAAATTTAACATTATTTTTAGAAAAAAGACAAAGCTTAATATAAATTTCTTTGGGGAGATTTATTAATATTTTATTCTAATAAAATAACACACAGAATACTCACACTCAAATATTTGAGATATATAAGGTGAAAAGTTGCATAGAGAAAGGTGTGTATGAGGATGTGGGAAAGGTGCACAGTGAGGGGAGAGGGAGAAAGTCTGTCCTGCCCGTCCCTACAGGGGTCTGGGCATCTGTGAGCCAGCTTAGTGCAGAGTCCTGTGGGCCCTGGAAACACACACTGCTCCTCACAGCTCCAGTTCAGCTTTTTTTTTTTTTTTTTAATCTTTATTGGTACATTAAATATACACATCATGATTGCACTCCATAATGGGGATTTGTACCACTATACGACACAACTTAATTCTCATTTTTTCCCATAGCCCTACCCACCCTCCCACCCCCCCATATACATAAAATTTGTTTCCTTACTTTTTTGTTACAATATCAACATTATCCCCTTCCACTTTATTTTACATTGAGTATTTTCTATTTCACAATATATAACATACAATGCTAGGACTCATTTACATCTTCATTTTCTCCAGTTCAGCTTTTCATTAGACATGGCACCTCTTGTTCAATAGAAATATAGGAAAAAACTGATATGTGTGGTCTAAAGCAAGTAGTAAGCGGGTATTTTTTCATTCTTTTACTTAACTTTTATTAGCAATAAGCATTTGACTTTTTAAAATGGGAAAATAGAGAGACACTTGTACAAAAACTGCTGATTCTCTGGTAAAATCAAATCTGAACAAGTTACTCTTTGCATTGCCCAGACACAGTGCATTCCACGAGAGCTGAGTCATCAAGGCCAAATACATCGTGTGCCTCATTATATATTTGTTGTGTTTCTTAAGTGAGCTAAATAAACACAAGAGCTACATTGCAAATGAATTAATCTTTGAGACAATTTTGGATAAAATAATATTCTATGAAGAGGAAACAAAGATGTTAACTTTTCATTAGACAGAAAAAAATCAAATTTAATGCCAAATTTATATTTACACAGCCTTTGTTGAAATGTTATTGGAATTTTTCATTAAAAGTAAATTTTTAAATTCAAGAGCAGGAAAACAAATAACCTGATTATACTGAGCAAAAGATTTGGTCAAACATTTCTGTCAAGAAGACATAAAATGCCCAATAGATGTATGAAAAAATATTTATTAGTATCACCAGTCACCAGGAAGATACAAACTTAAACCACGGTGAAATGTCTCCTCACATCTTAAGTTAGGATAATTATTATCAGAAAGACAAGGTGCAACAGATCTTGTAAGAAGAATGTGTGAAAAGAAGGAAGCCAAATGCACCACTGGTGGGGATATGAGCCAGCCATTGTGGAAAATAATATGCAAAACTTCAAAATGTCAGAGAGAGAATTACTGTATGACCTAGTGGTCCCATGTGTGGATACACTACACACCAGTTGTTTTTTGGGTAAAAGACATGAAATCACCACCTATAAAGATGAATACACTCGCGTGTCTGTTGCAGCATTATCCATCATTACCAAGATATAAAAACAGCCTTAGTGCCCACTAATGGACAAGTAGATAAAATGTGAACACACAATATCATTTCCTGTGTATACACAGTAGAATATTATAAAGTCTTCAAAATAAATGAGAATCTGTCATTTATTATTACTCGGGAAGACCAGGAGGATAGTATGTTAAATAAAATGCTTCAACCATACTAAAATATTGCAGGATCTCATATGTTGGCCAGAATGAATGAAGGAACTGGGAATAGCTCAAAGAATTCAAAGCAGGAGATATGTAGGTAAAGAAGTCTAGAGTTATGTATGAAGCACCTAATAGAATTATTTAATATTGGAGCTTTTTGTTAAATAAGTAGATTTTAGCAATTCTTGTCACCAGAAAAAGTTATTATGTATAATGATATGCTAATCAGTTTCTTGTAGTATAAGTTCTCCTATAGAATGTAGTGAAACTCAAATATACACAATAAAATTAATTTTTAAAAATGTGACAAAGGACAAATATATTTTAAATTGTGTAATGCAGTAATTTTTATGTTTGAAACTTCTAAACTTTTTATTCAGTTTGATAAATTTCACAGTGCTAACTGCAAATATAAAGAAAATGATGAGACACATCTAGCTTTTTCACATGAAAACATTAATAAGTCACACTACTTGAGTGAGATATTGCATATTTCAAGACATCAGTTTCTAATGAGTTATGTAATGTAACATACAGCAAGGTTTTTTTTTAAACAACTAGGTTGTCTTGGGACAAATAAAGACTATTTCAAAATAAATCTATTTGGAGTAATTACAATATTGTGTCTCTTCTGTGTGGTTCTATTTATCTTCTGTGATTTCTTTATTCAGAAAATAATGCCCTCTTTGATTGTTAACTCTTGAAAATGTGAAAAAATAGATTAAGATAAACTGCATGGGTCATTGTACTATATGATTGAAAATATGTAGGTAAGGCTTGATTTATTAAAGATATTATCAATTAAATATAGTAAAATTCATTTGCATCTCCTTAAAATCAGTTATATTGAAATGAAATGAGTTATTGCATCAAATATGTAAAAATATTAGTAAATATTTGTTAAAAGAATGAATGATATATAGTTTAACAAAGTTGGCACCACTCCCAGTACTAATATACATGAGAAAAAGGAATTATGTGTGTTATTATTTCTTAATTTGGGTTTTTGAAAATATGAAAAGTATCCATTGGTTTCTAATGCTCTCATGTTGCAAAACTATACTTTATATTTTTGTTTGCTTGGTGACAGGGATTGGGACATAGTTCAGGCTGGTCTAGTACTATGTAGCACAAGCTGACCTTAAACTCATGGCTATGCTCCTACCTTAGTCCCCAATGCTGGCTTTATAATCATACATCACTATACCAGGAACTGCAAATTGACCTTATTCACACATCTGGAAGCTACAGGTCAGGAAGAAGTAAATGTATTATTAATAATATATTGCTTTGTGTGTGTGTCACAGCTTCATCCTGCTTACTGACTTCCCTGCCCCACATTTCCTTCCTATATCCACAAAGTCTATCTCCTTGTTTCTAATCATCTGTCTTTTAGTTTGCTCCAAAATTTGTTGTACTTTGAGTTTCTCATATGATAGAAAACATGCGGAGTCCATTTTACTTCAATTAGCAATACAGTTTAAAGGTGTGTCAGTTTTCATATTGGTGACTCAAATTTATTCTATAAATTTCTAAATGCAGAAAATCAATTAAACGTAAAATGGTCTTATATGACAATGTGAAAAATCCAAAGTGTGTCATGCATATTTTCAATTTTAAGATAAATTATATAAATAATTAACTCATGATAAAATGGAAATTTCTTCTTAATTTTTTTTTTAAATTTTGGATGTGTAATAAAATTTAAAGACCAAAAGCATATTTTCCTTTGATGCCTATACATAAGAACATATGTGTACTTATGGCTACTTTCAGAATAATTAATCCTTGCCAAGTCTGCTTACCCCGCAATAACTTACCATGAGCTCATAAATTTATAATCCAAATTGATATTTCTTTATACAACATTTTATACTTTCATAAATAATTTAGCTTTTCTGATATTATGGTCTGGTTTGTACACGGTGGGATATATATGGTTTTCCTGGCATTATCTCTTGACATTCAGGTTCCTACTTTGGTTCCCAAAACAAAGAAAACTTTCATTATATTCTTAGTTTATTTATGAGGCATAGTTTTGTGATAAAGCTTTGTCTCGTAAGTGCACTATTATACTTAAGAACTAATCTCTAAAACAATACAAATTTATACTTTATTAATTTGTAACTCATAAATGTTCTCCTTGCATTTGTTTTCCTCTGTGATTTCATAAAATCAGAGATCTGAGAAAGGTGTTCATATATTCCCATAATGCCAGGACTCTGGGAATCTGAGGCACAAGCATCACAAGTTTGAATCTAGCTGGATAACTTAGATACTTAGTGAAAGATGTCTCAAAAAAAATAAAAAATGAAGATTAGAGAGAGAAGAGAAACAGAGAGGCAGAGAGAAGGATTGAGGATGTAGCTGCTTGAAGAACTAACCCAAACAGGGTGAGCTATTCAGCCCAAGAGAATGCAGATCAGCAGTTTCAGATGGTTCAGCTAAGAAATGGTTTCCTGGTCTCTTATAACTTCACAATGACTAGCCGAGTAGCTTGTGATTACAGAGGTTTGAGGTGATTGGGCCATATGTCTCTCCTCGATGCCGTTAACCAAGTGGATTTGTACATGATAGTACCAAAACTCAGACCCAGTTAAGACTCTGAATAATGACTGCCTGCGTTCACCTGCTTAAGGTGCAACCCAAAGTCAGGAAGAAAAGGAACTATAAAGTTACTCAACAAAGAATGAGGGAGAAGCACTCATAAAGAATTAAAATTCCTGAAGAAACCGGTGAACCAAAGTTTTCTAGGGTTTTCACTGAGATATAATAAAGGCTTTTGATTAAGACAGGAGAACAGATATGTATTTAATATCATTTGACTATGGAGAATTTCTACCAAAAACTTTATGAAAAATTATTATCTGAGTTTTTGCTAAGAATCATAAAAGCATAGGACTAAAGAAAGCCAGGCTTGGTTTACTTTAATTATTGAATTTCAATTTACAGAACATATGGTAGATTTTGAAAATTAAATATGCCTTCGAAATGTCTAATTTTAAGGAAGTATCTATTGAAACTCAAACTGGAAATAAGACATAAAAGGAAACTATTTCATTATAGTTTAAGGAAAATAAAAATTTTTGGATGATGATGATGATGACTTTGTTCTCAATTATTTCCAATTCATTCTTCATTACTGGGAGGAACATTGCACAAAGGAAATAGGGACAATATATTTGTAGTCAGGCTATATAACTTTAAATATTGGAAACATCTTAAAAAATAGCCAGCTCCACTTAAGAGAAGCCAAAACGAAAACCAAATGTCAGGAGCTCAAATGCTCATTTTGAATGTTATTATTTTTTTACCACTTACCTTTTCAACTGTGTTTCTTCAAAATAGTAATAACTTATTGGATGTTTATGTTATTTCTAAACAATTCTGTCTGGAATATCCTTTTGGCATGGGAACTAAGGCATTAAAGAATTAAAGTGAGTAATGATTCTGGTATTATTGCAAACTAAAAAGTAATTTTGTGGTATTTAGTGGGAAAACATGAGATTAACAGGCAGCAGAAATATTGAGTTGCCCAATTTGGTCCAAGTTAATCTCTTACTTTGAAAAATAGAAATACAAAAAACCTGCTTACACTACTGATATAAGGGTGAGAGACACGAAGTAAAGTGCTTGGCTTGTAAGCTGAACAATTGTTACCTCTAACCTTTCAGCTGAAAAAAATAGCATACTTGTTATGTTTATAAACAAATACAACACACCTATAGACTCATAAATACGTTGTTTTTGTATATGCTTAATTATAAATGTAAGTAAACCTATGATCATCTATATAACTAACATTATTATCACCCAAGACATTATTAAGAATACCTAGAATCACTATACCTTGATAACCAGATATTCCTTGACCTGTTTGGTTTTATATTTTCTTTTCTTCTCTGTGTTTATATTAGTTTTGATATTCTTCGATATGTCTCTGAAAGCAAACAAACATTTGCCCAAGTAGTTACATCTATATCATCTAAATAATGATATGCATTATTGCCATATAAATTGAGAATTTAGTAAGAGTCATTTGGTTATACAGTCAGGCATGTAAAAAACAAGAGAAGAGGAACAAAGATCCCTAGATCCTGAGGAATTAAAATGCTGGATAAAAAGGAAGCTGTGTTCGCACTTGTACCAATTTCCTGTCTGCTAGAGGGTTTGCCGGGGTTTCTCCTGCTGGAAAAGAGCCCAGGTCAATCCTGGCAGATGCCCCATGACTGGGGCAGCAGCTGGTTCTGATGCTTATATGTTGATTACCCTCCAGATGGAATGAAAGATGAAGTAATTATGAATTATTACAGAAAATTAGGTTTTAGATTTTGACAACACGAAGAAAACAAACTCAAAATCATGATATTTCATGACTGAAATAATGAAGGGTTTATTTTTCATTTAATATTAGTAATGAATATATTTTAAGGTAAACACATATTGTGTCACCACATGTTTACAAATATATATTAAATATTATCAAGTAAATTGAACATCTTCAGTCATTGTAAGGATATAACACATGTCTGTTCAGGAACCTCCTGTCACTGAAAATCCTCACACTTTTCTGTATTTGGACACAAAAGCTTATTTCTACAAGGCTTCATTAAAAAGAAAGACATTGTCTCAAATTCTCTCTCTAAAGAACTCCTTGCTGTGAGTGTTGATGATAGCACACCTGCATAGTATTTTCTCAACAAATACTTAAACAATTATCATTAAATAGAGCGGTAAACTTGCAAATTCACACTAGTTTTGTGAGTTTTGCCTAACAGCATTATTGTCAAAACTTCACTCAAACATGCATTGATTCACTAAGTTTGGGGATATTTGACATGTACCTAACTCTATAGTGATGACTCTGGGGAGCAAAAAACCCTGCCAGAAATTGCCTTTCTATTTTGAGAAACACAGAAACATGATACAATGGTAGAATAATTACAGTGCAGCCCAGGAACAAGAGCTGTGCAGTGTTGAGGACAGTTTCCCCCGTGTAGTAACAGTGTCTCAGTGACCAGAATATGGCAGACAACTCAGGATTCAGAGACAGAATGGAGAGGAATGTGGAGAGCAGAAACCCAAAGGTCTTTCCCTGGTTTTATTTGAGTGCATTACACATTCATTCAACTATTGCCCGACTGCTACAGAATGTCAAAAATATCTATTCCTCAAAATATTTTAAACAGATATTACTGTATTGTGAAATTCAAATTAGAAGTAATCACCAAAGAAGTGGTGTCATGTGGTAAAATAGACTAGGAGCAGCAAACATAGACATAACTAATACATACTATCTTTCTTTAAAAACCTGAATGTCTGATAGAAAAATCCATATAAATGCAAGCCTTAGCAAGGATTATAAAAATGCATGTTACAATTATTCACATACTATGTGCACATACATTGTGCCAGCCAGCTTTCTCTTACTGTTGGAAATATCCGAAATAAATCAACAACCAAAAAGGAAAGGATAGGTTTTGGCTGACAGTTTTGAAGGTTGCAGGCACAGTGATGTGGCTTTGAGCAGGGTGACAAGAGGAGCTAGAAATTAGTCTTTATCATGCTGCCTGGGAGACATTTACAATCCAGATTATGGCATAAATATGCATGCACACCTATTGTTTATAAAATACATAGATTTAAGTGCACGTTTTGTGTAAATTATGGTGACATTGTTTCAGATATTCTGTGTGACTTATTGTTCAGTTTTGATTGTAACACACAACCATTAATGGCTTCTCAATCATTGTTTAGAAAATATCGTTGAGTAACAGCAGGGATCTTACAAAGACACATCAGTGAGTTCTGTACAATTGTTTATGATGATGGCATTCGAACATTATTGATCAGATCCCAAAAGTACATAATATGATAGAAACAATGAAAATTAGTATCCTAAGCTTCTATTTTCATACTAGAATAGATAATCAAGACTCTCCAGTAAGATGGAGATTATTTATTTGAACTAGAATGTATTTCCTTATTGAAGGAATGATATTTAGTTAGAGTTGATTTGGATATGGCTTGTGTATTGGAAACTTGGTCCACGGTGGAGCAACATGGAAAGATGGTGGCATGGGGTGTTGTAGTTAGGTCACTGTGGGTGTTGCCCTGGAAAGAGACTAATGGTGGCCTCACAGAGCAAGAGTGAGCAAGAGCATTGCTCTGTACCCTTTCCAATGTCTGG
This sequence comes from Petromus typicus, assembly GCA_004026965.1. Lineage (NCBI taxonomy): Eukaryota > Metazoa > Chordata > Mammalia > Rodentia > Petromuridae > Petromus > Petromus typicus. The sequence continues at coordinate 38,989 of PVIR01011213.1, forward strand.
CTTCTTGCCTCACCCTATGAACTCTACTCACTCCTGCTACTGAGATACCATATGACATGAGACATTTACAAGAGCCCAACCAGGGGACTTGTAGGCCTGGATTTTTAGCTACTCAAACTATGAGCTAAGTAAATGTATTTTTAGGGCTGGGCATTTAGCTAAGTGATTTCAGCGCCCGCCTTGCAAGTCCAAGTACCTAAGTTCAGTCCCGATACATAAAAAGAAAGAAAAGAGCATATAATTTATAAGCACTCTGTTTGAGGTATTTTGTTACAGAAACAGCAAATGTATTAATACTTGAGTAATTTCAGGCCACCAATATTTATTTTTAGGCCTTATATAATATCCTAATGAACATTTGTAGAAATAGAACAGATTAGAGACAGTGGATTTGTATGTGTTGAAGAACTAGTTGGATATCAGTAAAAAACCTCTCCTGATGTTAACCAGATAAGATGTAAAACTGAAAATTATTGTACGAATTTTATGAACTATAGTTTATCATTGTAACATCATAATTTTAAACACATATTTCTATTTTTTATCAGGACCACTTTGATGATAGTCATAAAATAACAATAAGTACTATGTATCTTTTTTATTTTTAGTGCATTAAAACAAAACAATGTAAGGAAAATACTGGGATATTAAATTATTTTCTGCAAGGTTTCATAAAACACGGTATTCAGGGTTAGTAAGTGTATCACTGAGATTTTATTAAACACCGTTGAAAGTTATAATCAATACTTTCTTTTAAAGGATTTTTTATGGTAACGTTGGACGAGTATTTTGTAGGCTTATAAGAAGATATAATTTTCATTCTGAAAATACTCTCATTCCTCTAAACTTCATGATTTTGCAAGTGTTTTCTCTTCAAAAGCAAAGACTTATTTTACATAGTTCTACCCTTGGATACTACAATACAGATGAAAGACTGTCATTAAGTAAATGCAGTTTTCATAAATTTAGAAAACATCTGTATGTTGTCTCTGGGTATAGCCACTAATTTTTAGAAAATATTTTAATCTATGCCTTTGGAATTTGTACTTCTGGTATGGAACATTGCTTGCTTTCCTCGGTTATTCATAAGCAGCAAGCAGTGAGCCTTTCTTTCCTTTTTAATTCCATTCAGGCTGAAAATCCGTTAGTTGGTGTCACCCAAACCCAGGTGGGTCTTATTTGCACTGAGAACTAAACTAAAAATGGGTGAGTAGCAAGCCAGCTACCTTCTCCATGACTGAGCCCCCTCCCAAAGCCCCACCGAGAAGGGAGTGAGGACTTGGGGGACGCGTAGACACAAACCATAACAACCATGCACTTCAGATTTTAAAACAATGGATAACATAAAACGTAAGCATAGGTCATATAAAGAATAGACAGATTTTTAAAGTGTTTTTAAAGACAAATTCTTACATATATTATTGCAAAGCATTTGATGAGGAGAACAACCTTAGATCAAAGCATTTCAGAGTCAAAATCCATTTCAGAGATTCAACAGATTAGGGTGCACTATATAATCAGGTATAAAACCATAAAGTATTATAGAGTCAGGTTGAGAACTATAGTTTCTTCCCTCTAATTAGCTGATGATCAGACTGTATTCGTATTTTATTGTTTTGAGTTTGTTTTATTTTTATTTTGATATTCAGAAAAAAATTTGTATGTGTTCCAGTGAAGCATATCATACAATAAAGTTCAAAAAATAAATAAATAAAAAGAAGAAATAGGGATGGAAAATAATAAGGCCAAAAAATATGAAAAGACAGTTGTAGTGTTCAAATGGTGGCAAACCAAAACTGGAAAACACACAAGTACCATTACCTGAGATAGGTAGAGTACTCAGCTATCAGCTCTTTCAGGCAGAAAGAAAATTTTTGCCCATAATCCATGTTATAAGTGTCTACTTAATACACATAGGAATTTCTCAATAGCATGATTCTCTAAGTAGTTTCTGAGATAGCTAGCACTCCATAATACAGAGGAGAATACACGGCTCAGCATCCTTAAAATAAAGACATTATCAGGTTTCCAGAGAAACTTGCCTTATCATCTCCCGAAATAGACTGATGGCAGAGTGCCAGAGATTGCTAAGTGCACACCTGCAAAAGGTTTAAATAAGCATCTCTGTTCTCTATTGCTAAGGCTTAGAGCAAAACCAAAATTAAGCATTGATAGCAGATGGAGAGACTGCATCTTTTAGGAATTTTTAATGAATACTAATTTTTACAAGAAAGATTTTGCTAAGAACTAGATGGATTAAAGGATCTAATATAAGTTACTAAAATAATTAAATTAAGGAAATTATCAATTTTGAATGATAAAACTTTTTTGTAATAGAGAATGGCATTAAATAGAGATGCATTAAATGTAATGTAAATGTAATAGAGATAGCATTAAATATGACATAATGCTAAGTGATCTCCAACTTATAAACTAGAACCCTATTAATAGAACAAATGTAAATTACTAGAATTTTCACTTGTCTCTACAAATTAGTCCTAAAATCATATATTTTCATGTTACTTTTAAGTTCTGTACATTTCTCTGCATTTTAACCATCAAAGTGGTTTTTATTCTTAATTACAAGAAAGTTTTTTGGATATCTAAATCACATATCTCATTTTAATTCCTGTTTATAGCTGATATAACTTCTCATCTTTTTATGTACATCAGCTTTAAACTGATTTTTGCTAAATAAGAAGGAATCCTACAGTTAATATATATTGTTTTTATTCTTTTCACCAAATTTATTAATGACATGTCTTTATTTTAACATATACTTTTTTTTTTAAGATTTTTTGAGACAGGGTCTCGCTTTGTGGTTCTGGCTGGCCCTGAGCTCAGCCTCAAACTCACATCACAATCCTCCTGCCTCTGCCTCCCGAGTGCTGGGATTACAGTTAACATATACTTTTAAGGCCCAGTTAACTTACATAAGTTTATCAATTTTTATTCCAGAGTTTGCTGATCATACTTAGAAATCAGTAACAGAATATTATTACATAATTATCTTAAAATTGTTTAGTTTTTTCCCCCAAGGAAAATAATTTTTTTTCAATTCAGTTTTGTTTATCTATTTCAAAGCTCTTATTTGTTTTAAACATTGTATTAAATACTTAAAATCCTCCTTGAACTTTTAAGAGAATCACTGTCCTATTCCATACCTATTTTCTGTGGATTTAGGTAAAAATATTTTAATAAATACAGAAAAGATACACTTGCAACGTTAAGACAAGTACTAACTATCCCCACATACTAAATATTTAAAAGTTTGTAAGACTGGGCCAATCAATCTTCATTTCACACTGAGCAGAACAGTAGACTTATGGAGAGACTGGACCACATTGGCAACATGTTGATGAGTACTTTCACAAACTTTGAAGTGCAACTCTGTTGCTGGCACTCTTGTCAACTCTGCTGCTTTGACACCAGGAAGTGAGCAGATTTGCTCCATTGTATCCTTTGTCTTGAGGTTTCATCCTTGGAACCAGTTACCTATGACTGACACCTTTGAAACTGTGAAGTGAAACTTACCCCATTCCCTTAAATTGTGGAGTTCATGCATTGTGTCCTAGAAACAAGAAAGCTGATCACTGAAATGATGCCTCAAAGTTCCTTCCAACTGGATATGAAAATACTGAGTTACATAGCTCCTCAACTGTATAGAAGGAAACTGATTTTATACTTTAACTGTAAAAACTCAAATACTTGTCACAAATATCTATGTTTGTCTAGGTAGTCTAGTTGCAGCCCTGTTTCCCGTGCTTCAAGTCTCTTTCAGTGACGGTTGAACAACAGTAGTTTCAGTGTAATGAAGAGCAGCACCATTGTGGCATGCGTGCTGGAGATTCACCACACCATTAACATACTCATTTTTATGTCATTTTCTTTGATCTGTTCTTTAAAATGTTCATACCTCTACTTCTGCATTGGAAATGTAATCTGTCTGGAACACCCTAAATATATGTATCTCTTACAGTGATGAGAAAACATAGTGTGTGTACCAAGTTGACTTGAGCCTTCACCTGATTTAGAAGATATTATGATTCTTTTGTTGATGGATATAAGACAAAGACAAAGAAATAAAAGATGTTCTGTTGCTGTTGGAGTTGTTGCTATTTCTCACTTGCTTTCTGTTTGTCCCTTATGCTTCCTTTCACTAATTTTCAGGTTTCAGGGATTAGACAAAGTACATATTCCCAAGGGTGTGGAACCAGGGAAAGTAGTGTGGGTACAGAGGCAGAGTGTGAGAGCCTCAGACTGGCTAGAGACATCTAGAAGGCAACTGAAAATTCTTTAGGATTTACCCCAAAACTAGGTTTTTATGGAACGTTTTAAAAAGATAATAAAATACTTAAATTATACAACAAAACATAAATTCTCTTCTCTTCTGAATTTCTTGTGCATTTAAATCTTACTGAAACTTAGCATTTCTTTGTCCTCTTTTTCTATTGCACAGTACTTCCACATCAACTTCCTCTTCCTTATTTTTAGACCATTTCTTGAATTTTTATTGTGTATATCATATGATGCCTGCTGTTGGAGTATGCTGTGTGTATTTACCTATTAATTTTTCTACTAATAATAGTTATCTTTAGAAATAAAAAAACAATAAAATAATGGTTTGTGAAAAGACATGTAATAGTAATAATATTTAATAATTACCTTCTCAGATATTGTAATTTTGTCAAGGAATCTAAAATTATAAGACATTCACATTATTAATTATTAGATTATCTTTCTGTTAGTGACTGGTAGTATTTTACCTAAAATTACATTTTGGGTTGTATATCTCCACTATTTCTCTTTCCTTTACAGTTTACTATTAAAACTAATAACTAAGTAGATAATGAAATGTCATAACAAGTAGCAAAATTTCACAAATTTACATAAGTGACACATAGTATAGCATTGAAAGCTAATTTACAGTATCTATGCTTTGGTCTAACTGGAATTTGTACATCTAAGAATATTCACTATTACATGTAGTTATCATAGAAATTACCTTCTTTGTATGAGCATATATTAGACAAAGTATTCTATAAATCAGAAAAGTGTCATAAAAATGTTAGATATTGTTATTTTGCTTATTTTCTCTAGTACATAGTAGTGAAATAAATTCAGTGTGATTTGAATTTAATTTAGACAATAAAACTATTCTTATTTATATCAAAGGAGCAGAAAGGAGTAAAACATAAATTATGTTTTTATCTTTGTATTGTCATACAGATATTCTATTAATTTTTATTTTCAAAATGTTTACTAAAAACTCAGATGGCTTGAGTATATTCTAGACTTCTATTTCTGAACCATTTCATTTAGTAAATCATGTTTTTCTCTGCAATTTTGTTTTTATTCCCTAGAGATTTTAATATTTCAGAGTTATGGGAAATGGCCTTGTCATCTCTGAAACCATCATCTCTGTTTAGAAATGAAGTAAACCACGACACACACAGTCCAACAGGACAAGGAAAAAGCAACAAGATTAGTAACTGCAGAGTGGAGCCAACCTCATCCCTCAGTCTTCGTGGGCTCCACTGTGTACTATCTGCTGGTTGATAGTTGTTCCAAGTCAAATATAGGAAAAAAAAACTTAAAGACATGTTCTATGAGACCCTGTGAATTAATGTCAATTAAATTCATACAGTACAACAGATTTTTATCGTATAGCAGAATTTATTTAGTGTTTATATCATCATCAACCTCTATCAAATGAGTATCTGATAAATATTTTAACATTAACAAAATGAAATCAAGTTTTTAGAAACGTCTTGTGTTGCCAGACAGAAACAAATTCTATGAGAAAACAAAGATATAAGTCATCACCCTTTTGATCATGAACACTCTTTGTTTATTGCATGTTTTATAATACATACTGATATATAATAATCCTCAAAAAATCTATCCTCAACTTCCTAGGAAAGACTCATTCAGTCACCTACATGCACAACCAAAAGTGAAATATCCTTCAAAAGTTCCTAAGAATAATGAGAAACACTGAGTATATTTAATAATCCCACAGACATACTTAAAAATGAATAAGAGAAAAATGGGTTGTAAATTACTGAAGGATAAGGTTCATTCTGAAGATGATCCTTCATATTTTCAATGCATATTTAAAACTTTTATGGCAATCTCCAAGCTGGATATCCAGCTATAAATATCACATCTGACTTGTGGAAGGTAGCAGCTGCTGATCTTATTTTTTTAAATTGTCTTTTAACAAGTAAGCTTCTTTTTCTGTCAGAAAAGCATTTTATTCTAGCATGTGTTTTCTCTATACTTCATATCCTTCTTTATGCATTTTTTCAACTACAGCAACCCAGATATGAAATTTTTAGCATCATTTTTGCACATAGAATACATTAATGGCTTGATTAATATACCTCTCTCATTTACTCTATTTCTATATATTCTTACTATAAGTCTGTAAACAATCCAACTTTGTATGCTGTTAGAGCTCAGCCCATATAAACTGATGAAAATATATATTTACAATTTTACAATTAACCACTTCCCAAGAATATAACAACAAAAACCATCTCCTCTGTCGTGGAAATAAAGTAAACATTGGCACAGACAACTCGGCAGGACAAGGCAAACACAAGATTAGTAACTGTACTGTAACAAACCCCTATAAGCAAAACTTTCTGTGGCTTTTATAATTTAAAACCCACAAACAGGTAGATGTTAATTTGTCTTTCAGGAAGTTTTAAAAATCAGAATTTAACTTACCACTACTTACTGCACCAAGTACGTTTAATGACTAATCGTATGGCAATTTATTTTTTCAAAAGCTATGTGGATCTTTAAATATTTTCCACTATTTTGTTCTTAAAAAGATTTAGAGAATTCAAAGATGAAAAAGGCTATCGATTCCATAGCTGACTACACACATTAAGCAGAAGAAATAGGAGAATTAATAACATTTAGTAAATAATATCTTTAGTTTTTTCTGAATACTTTCACTTAATCCAACCCAGATCACCCCAAATTGATAAATTTGTGGGATTTTTTGTTATTATTTCCTTGCAGAGTGACTAATTTTAAGCCAGTGAATGTATTGGGACCAGTTGAAAGCAAGAAGAGAGACTTCAGGGGTAAATACAGTGTAGTCCTGAATCTAAACAGGAGCTAAATAGTGGACATATAAAGAAGGCAATGTCTTTTTTTATTTATTTATTTATTTTTTTTTTAGGTTTTTTGAGACAGGGTCTCGCTTTGTGGTTCAGGCTGGCACTCAGCTCAGTCTCAAACTCACATCACAGCAATCCTCCTGCATCTGCCTCCCGAGTGCTGGGATTACAGGCGTGAGCTACCACGCCCGGCACTGTGGTATGTGGTACTGGTTGCTGCTGGGTGTGGGTCTCCACACCCAGCACAGTATGTGGTTACCGAGGATTAAACCCGGGTCCTTGCACTTGCAAGACAGGCGCCGGAACCACTGAGCTAACTCCCCGGCCCAAGAAGGCAATGTCTTGAGATAGGAATTACCTATAAACTAATTTCTACTTTCCTTCAATCTACCTCATCTCCTATTGGAAGACTACTTGCATATGTATAACCGACGTATGAATGACATTTACTATCAAATTTGTTAATATCACAGACATTCCCATTAAAACAGAAGACAGTACATTTTCTTTTCTCTTTTCCTTTCCCCGCCATTCCAGTCTTTCTTTGCTTTCCCTTTCCCATCTACTTAATCTTTCTCTGTCCTTTTTATTTTGGTATCCATTGCTGGCAGTGGAACCCAGAGCTTTACGCATGCTAGTCTAGCACTCTGCAACTGAGCTACAAGCATGTGTTTTAATTTGTAAATTTCTTTACATTATTTTATAAGCACAAAACTGAAATTTAAACGGTTACATTTAAGAATTTCTGCTGTTTATATTTAATTACATATAATGTGCTGCTTAATTTTATAAGATTGCTCCATTGATGTAAATGGTATTTTTCTGTGATGGAATGTTGTCGACTTCATCAGACGCTTCATTAAGTGCAAGATTAAAATAAGTTGTATAATGTATGCTGTCTAAAACCATATTTTTGGCAAAAGAAAATTCTTTTTAGCTTAAATATTTCTCACTCAATAAGTAATTCATAATTGTTATTATACTTGATAAGAAATCTGTATTACTCTTATTTATAACTAAAGTGCAACCCATCATAAATTTTAATAAAACATCCCAAATATTAGAAATCCTATTTTTCTTACTTATTAAAAATTTAGACAATCTAGATGATGAAATGAGACAACAAAAATTAATGGTAAATTATGAGATCATTGACTGTAAATTAAAATCTTTTGAATAAAGTGATTCTGCTCACTGATACAATGGAGATTTTTTAAAACTTGAGTAATACATCAATTTACATATAGCCAAAGTTTACAGTACATCAGACTATAATCAGTATAAATTTCAGACCACTGTGAAGCTCTTTCCTGGTTCCTCACTCATGACTTTATATTAGCAGTTCAGATTTTGTGAATGGAAGAAGCATGTACAATATGGAGATGTACAATACCACAAACCGAGTCTACCCCTCACTTCCAGCCCCAGAAAGCTGGTTGTTAAGTTTTACCAGCACCCTACTGAACTGGATTTATGTTCAAATAACTAAAATATTTATCTCACAGATGTAATACGTTTGCCAAAGGAATGTGACATAACATTTTGAAATGGAGAACCTAGAAAAACTCTTAAGACTAGAAAATAATATTTCTCTGGGTTTTAGGATAACGGTGTGTCCTCTTGCAGGGATCTCAAAAGCAAGATGTTTACAGTCTATCTTTGGCTGTTGGTCATCTGTATGACTACCTCAAGGCAAAGTCTATTGAGAGTTAGAAAAGAGTATGGGTAATACTC